>PVIA01016655.1:0-18161 GCA_004024845.1 Tonatia bakeri | reverse complement strand
TTTCTATTGCATTTGCATTGCATTGCTATAAGAGGGCATGGTCTGTCTACAGCAACAGGCTCACAGCTGTACCAGTGTCTCCTAAGGCACCAAATTTGTTTATCCATTGGTGACAGCATCTAGTGACAGGCCCACTGCCACACAGACCACACAGTGTAACTTAGATGGTGTCCCTATCCCCAGGTTCAAGCAGAAGAGATGCCTAGCCTGCTGCTCTGTGAGATCAGGGTTTCTGAAAGAAATATCCTTCCACTTGTTCCAGAAGACCTGTCTTACCACCACTGCCTCACAATCTTGCTTACTCACCTGCACTGTGAGATTAAAATAACTGGTTAGGCAGGTATATTTAAAAAAAATATATATATATACAATCTATGTCATGCATGTATGTATTTGTACAATGAACTCATATTTCAGATATTATTCTAGTTGGGTGAGGTTACTTACACAGCTTGGTAGCCACAAATCCTGGACCAACAGCCTCTTTTATTCTATAGAAAGAACATGCTAGAAATAATCTTATCTCAGTAAAAAAAAAATCTAATATTGGATAGAATGAAATTAAACACTATCAATTAATTTTAAAATGTCATCAGACAGAAAATATGTTTTTATAACATTTTCTTTCCCAGTATTTATAACATTTCTTTCAAAGAATTAAAATAATGTTTACATTTTCTATATTCAAGTCATCATGATTCCTACTCTTCATGAGAGTGAAATTGAGATAAAAGTCTCACAGGATGTGGAGGGACCCTTTCCTACCCATATGTCCAAAATACCTCCTATCCCAACCTACTGCATAATGCCAAGAATCCCACTCTTGAAAGGAATTGTTCTGCTAGATGGTTTGGTTTTTCCTTTTGTACTGCAACTTACTGGAAAAAAATTATTTAAGTACAAATTGGCTTGTGGGTTTGTGCCTTTACAGGCTCTTAGCAGATTTCATGTCAGGAGGAAAATAAATCTCTGTAATGATGCTACCCCCCTGCAAAGACTAGAAGATGAAGGTGAAATAAAAGAATACAATGTCAAGATTTCTGCAAGATTCTTCTGCTGTAGTTTCTCATGAAGGGGGAATACTTCAATAGTTCTGCCTATTACCGGCTGATGGAACTGAGTCTTAGGAGGAGAGTGTCAGGGGGGAGACACTGAATAAAAGGAAGAGCTAGTGTGAAGAGAAGGGGGCAGTGTCCAGCCCCCCATTCACAGCCCACACTCAATCCACTGAACTACACCAGCCAGGGCCCAGAAGCCCATTGTTTTTAATCTGCCTCTGCTGAATTCTGGTTAATTAGTCTAGGTCTACCCAGACCGGCAGTCATTCAGAAAATCACCCTAGGAGTAAATAATGTCACCAAAGCATGTGGGCTACAGAAATTGGGAGGTGGGGGCAGATGGGATATTACTCCTCAAAAGATCAGGGTCAGATCAATAATAACCCCTTTGGTGTTTGTAGACCCCCAAATTTAAGCAACTTTCCCTTTATTGACTATTAGATCTTTAAAACAGAGAAGGAAAAGGGGGGCCTGGGGAGCTCCCCAAGTCCAAGATTACAGAGAACATGAGCCTGGACAGTTTACTCACAGATAGATGAGCACCAGGCTGGTAGCCAGGAGAACCCAGGTTTCTGTGGAAAAGCTTGGGACCAGGTCCATGGCCACTTTCCTCCCGAGATTCTCTCCTCTGAATTTTCCTTGAAGCAGTGTGTGCTCTTCTCAGCAGGCCTGTGTGTGAGGAATTTCCCTTCCCACTCAGTGGATATTCAATGAGACTGGATGTTTATATAGTAGGAGAGAGGGTGGGGCCAGAGCTACAGCCAGTAGAAGGGCATCTGTGCTCAAACTGCAGGTGACCTCTCACCTTAACATTTGGCAGAGCATTGTGGAAACTCCCACTTTGACCACCCTTGAGTTCATATTCTGTGAGTAATCAATGAACAGCTCACTCCATTTTATCAGCATGCCCAAAGGTTACAGAAACTCAGGTGAAGCATTGGCCTTAAATCTCTAACCTGCCCTTGACTCCATGGCTGCCTGCAGTAAGAAATACTTGAAATCCTTCTAATAAGTTAAGTCTCAAGATCTTTACCCATACAGCTTTCTCTACCAAGAAATGTCCCTGTGCCCTAGAAGACTCCTACTCATCCTTCAAAACTCAACTCAGACAGAACCCCTTCTTTTGGAGTCTTTCCTAATGAACTTCCTTGAATAGATATCACTGCTTCTTCCTCTGGGAAACTTAAAAAATACTTTAAAATTAATTATTGAGGAAGATGGCAGCAAGGTAGGTGGGAGCAGAGCCCACTTCCCCCTGCACACGGGTGAAACACCTAGATGATCTATTGAGGAACACAGCAAACAGCCAACAGCACCCCAGCATGTAAGAAGATAGGAGACCAAAAGTTGTAGAAGACATTGAAAAACCAGATGGTAAGGAGAGTGTTTCAGGACAATAAGGTACCTGGGACCAGCATGGGGACCAGGGTGGCTGTAGCCCCAGGCCCAGCGCCCACTGGGTCTGCCATAGAGTTCTTGAGAGAGAGCTGGGTTGATGGCTCCCTCCCCTGCCAAACAAGGGTTGAGCAGCACTGGGAGAGATCTGGTTCCTTGAAGTCACAGGGAGGGGAATAAGGACTAAGTGGCAAACACAACAGGGGCTGTGAGAACTCACTGAGTCTATGGACACTGGCTGGGGAAAGTTGAGAGTTGGGCTGTGATGGGCCCTGACCTGGATAGTCCCCAGTGAGGTTGGAGAATTTGGCTGTGTGAGAGGCCAGACCTCTGTATGGAGCGGCAGGCTTGAGCAGGAGGTATTTCTCAAAAAGAAAAAGTGAAAAAAGAGGCACTTGGCGGCTGTTGAGGGAATTCTCCTGCAGTAGCCACTCCTGCCTCCTCCCCACCCAGCTACATGCCGCTTGCTCCGGAGGTTTTGCAGAAGGCCCTGCCCATACTCCCATAGCCCTGGGCAGAGTGCATAGGGAAACCTGAGGAACCTGAGGGACTGGAGAGACCGGAGGCAGCTAGGCCAAGCGCATATGCCCACAACCCAGGGACAGTATGCTCTGTGGAAGGCCCCAAGCCCACACCAGAAGTTCTGGGGAGAGTTTGCAATGAGACCAGAGGCTGCTGGGGAACTGGGCTGGAGGCTGACAGACTGCCGATTAGGAAGGGAAAAAAACGAAATCAATCACCCCTCAGCCTGCTGCAGCCAGAAAGAACAGCAAAACAGGCTTGGCCAGTTTGAAGTCAGCAGGAGGCTTTTTTTTTTAAAGTAATTTGTTTATTTATTTTTATTTTTTAATCTTTTAACACCTTCTTCCACTCTTTCCTTCTTTCTTGTTTTATTCCTTCTTCCCTTCTTTCCCTTTTTGTCTTTTCTTCCTCTCTTCTTCTTCTTTTTTTTTTATAATTCCCACAAGTGAGAAAAAAAAAACCTGGAACTGTCAAAAGACCAGAGTTGGACCCACAGAAGGGGCATCCCAACAGCTGAGACAGCAAGGCAAATTTCACTTTTCTACTACAAAAAACTTGCAAATGAGTGCATATTTGTATTATTATTTTTTAATTATTCTTACATCTTTTATTTTAATAGTATTTTTGTATTCCTCTTCTTTCCATTTAGTCTTCTTTGCTTGACTGGTTAAATTGCATTGTTTGACTGGTTTCCCTTGGTTCTCTCTTTCATATTGTATTGTCAGTTTACTGTCTCTCACTTCACTGTATTCCGTTAGCACACTACTCTAGGTCCTATACTTCCTATTCTGGTTATCCAGATCACATAGATTCTACCATATGATTGTTGCTCCATTATTATTGGTAAATAATAGCTGTTTACAATGTACAATTGTAAATACTACACAGCACCCCTCTCAGATGTTAGCCCACTTCATGGTTTCCTGAACTCTATTACTGTTGTGATTAATTCTATTTTCTCATACACTACACCTATTTTCTATCCTTTACTTTCACTTTACCTCATAATGTGACCTCCCCAAAGCTCACTGCTTTCTAGATCCAACTCACAGTCCTTCCCACCCCTCCATCCCCCAGCCCACAACAAAAGGCTCATCTTCTTTCCACCCTTTCTAAAAAGTGGCTAGTTGGGTGAAATATCATGGTTAACGCTATACATATCCAAGGGATCTCCTATCTCTTCTCTACAGGCTGGTACTGTAAATATCATAGAATACACTCTTCCTGTGTTAAACCATTTTGTCTTCCTTCTCAAACTGACCACAAAAAAAGAATAGGTGGAAGCTGTGAACACCAGGATACCTGCTGGAAGAGGAAACCCACCAACAAAGGAACCATCAACAGATAGCAACAGAAGAAGGTGAAGGAGGGAATGAAAGCCACACTAACTCAACCCAGGACCCATCTGGAAATGCAACTAAATAGTGGAGAAATTATCCAGAACAAGCAACTGAACAAGAGCACGAGAGAATCTGCAAAACCTTGTACACACGGAAGAACCAGCTTCAACACAACCTGCCCACACCTGCACAACAGCATACAAGAGGTGGTGGACAGAGTGACCCTTACCAAGGGTTGGTGGGAAGAACCCACCAAAGAAAGACCCAACAGCAGTCAAAACCCAAAGACATACACAGAGTCAACTTAAACAACAGCCCAAGACCAGTGAGCTTGGGAGATCAAGGAGATGGCACCACTGAATCTCACGGGTATTCTACCATGGAAGTTCACACCATAAACCCAGGGGGTCAGAACAGATAAATTTAAGAAGCAGAGGCTAACAAGAAGAGTCTCACAAACAATGGGAAGACAAAAAAACAATCCTCAAATGAAGGGAAAGGAGGAAGTCTCAGAAAGAATGCTAAATGAAATAGAAGCAAGTCAACTATCAGATACTGAGCTCAAAGCAGTGGTTATCAGGAAGCTCAATAAGTTCAGAGAATTACCAAAAACTACAGAGAAACTACAATGAACCCACTGCAAACTATATCAATATGAAAAAGGAAAGAGAAACTATCAACAAGGGCTAAAAGAAAATGAAAAAAACAATTTCTGAACTAAAGAACACAGTAGAAGGAATCAAAAGCAGGCTCAATGAAGCAGAGGATCAGATCAGTGAGCTAGAGGACAAAGTAGAAAAAAACACCCAGAATGAGCAAGAAAAGGAAAGGGGGCTCAGAAAGAATGAAGAGGGATTAAGAGAAATGCAGGACAACATGAAACGTAATAATATCCATATAATAGGGATACCAGAAGGAGAAGAAGAAGAGCAAGGGATAGAAAATCTGTTTGAAAAAGTAACGATAGAAAACTTCCCTAATTTAATGAGAGAAAAAGTCACACAAATCCAGTAAACACAGAGAATCCTAATCAAGAGAACCCAAAGAGGCACACTTCAAGACACGTCATAATTAAAATGGCATAATTCAAAGAGAAAGAGAGAATCTTAAAGGCAGCCAGGGAGAAACAGGAAGTAACATACAAGGTAGCCCAAATAAGGCTAGCAGCTGACTTCTCAATGGAAATGCTCCAATCCAGAAGAGAATGGCAAGAAATATTCCAAGCAACGAAAACCAGAGGCCTGCAACCAAGACTACTTTATCCAACAAGGCTCTCAATTAAAATGGAAGGCCAAGTAAGAAGCTTCTTGGACAGAAGAAGCCTCAAAGAATATACCATTTCTAAACCAATTCTGCAGGAGAGGCTAAAGGGTTTTCTTGAAGAACAGGAAGAAAAACAGTGAAAGAGAGAGTAACACAGGTACGAAAAATGACAATGAATAAGTACCTATCAATAATAACCTTAAATGTAAATGGATTAAATGCCCCAATCAAAAGACACAGAATAGCAGAGTGGATAAGAAAACATGACCCACACATATGCTGCCTACAAGAACCCACCTCAGAACAAAAGACATATACAAACTGAAAGTGAAGGGCTAGAAACAAGTATTCCAAGCAAATGGACAGGAAAAAAAACAGCTGGGGTAGCAATACTCATATCAGACAAAATAGACTTCCAAAAAAGGGCCATAAAGAGAGACCCAGAAGGTCACTTCATAATACTCAAGGGAAGAATCCATCAAGAAGAAATAAACATAGTAAATATATATGCACCCAACATAGGAGCACCCAAATACATAAAGAAAATCTTGGAGGACTTCAAGAAAGATATTGAGAGCAACACAATTATAGTGGGAGATTCTAACACCCCACTGTCAAAAATGGACAGATCTTCCAAACAAAATATCAACAAAGATATTGTGGCAATGAACAATGCCCTAGATGAAGTAGACTCAACTGATATATATAGAGCCCTCCATCCCAAAGAAGCTAAATACACATTCTTTTCAAATGTACATGGAACATTTACAAAGATAGACCACATGATAGGAAACAAAACAAGCCTCAACAAATTCAAGAAAATTGAAATAATATCAAGCATTTTCTCCAACCACCAGGGACTGAAACTAGAAACTAACCTCAAGGGAAGAACCCCAGAACACTCAAAATCATGGAGATTGAGTAGTATGCTATTAAACAATGAATGGGTCAAGAATGAAATTAGGGAAGAAATAAAAAACTTTCTGGAAACAAAAGAAAATGAACTCACAACAGTCCAAAATTTATGGGACACAGTGAAGGCAGTCCTGAGAGGGAAGTTCATAGTGATACAGGCCTACCAAAAACAGATAGAAACATTTCAAATAAAGAACCTAACCCTACGCTTACAAGAACTCGAGGAACAACAACAAAGACAGCCCAGAGCAAGTAGAAAGAAAGAAATAACCAAGATCAGAGCAGAATTAAATGCCACAGAGACTAAAAGCACAGTTCTAAAGATCAATGAATCCAGGAGCTGTTTCTTTGAAAAGATAAATAAAATTCACAAGCCTTTATGTAGACTCGTCAACAAAAGAAGAGAGAGGACCCAAATAAACACAATCAGAAATGACAGTGGAGAGATTACAACTGATACCACAGAAATACAAAGGATTGTAAGAAATTAATATGAAGAACTGTATGCCAAGAAATTTGTAAACCTAGGTGAAATGGATAAATTTCTAGAAAAATATAATCTTCCAAAACTCAATAAAGAAGAAGCAGAAAGCCTGAACTGACCAATAATACCTGATGAAATTGAAACAGCAATTAAAAAACTTCCTACATACAAATGCCCTGGACTAGATGGTTTCACAGGAGAATTTTACAAAGCATTTAAGGGAGAGTTAGCCCCTATCCTCCACAGATTATTTCAAAAAGATGGAAGATTCCCAAACTCTTTTTATGAAGCCAGCACCATCCTAATCCCAAAACCAGATAAAGACATAACAAAGGAAGAAAACCTCAGGCCAATATCAGTGATGACCATAGATGCTAAAATCCTCAACAAAATATTGGCAAACTCTATCCAGCAATACATAAAAAGATCATACACTATGATCAAATGGGATTCATTCCAGGGATGCAAGGATGGTACAATATTAACAAATCAATAAACATAATACACCACATAAACAAAATAAGAGACAAAAATCACATGATCATATCAATTGATGTGGAAAAAAGCATTTGATAAGGTACAGCACCCATTTATGATAAAAACACTCAGCAAAGTGGGAATAGAGGGAGCATTCTTCAACATAGTACAGGCCATATTTGAGAGACCTACAGCCAACATCATACTCAATGGACAAAAACTTAGAGTTTTCCCACTAAGATCAGGATCAAGACAAGGATGCCCTCTTTCACCACTCCTATTCAACATAGTTCTGGAAGTCCTAGCCACAACAATCAGACAAGAAAAATAAATAAAAGACATCCAAATTGGAAAGAAAGAAACAAAACTGTCACTGTTTGCAGATGACATGACAGTGTACGTAGAAAATCCTATAGACTCCACTAAAAAACTACTGGACCTAATCAATGAATTTGGCAAAACAGCCAGTTACAAAGTCAATACTCATAAATCAAAAGAATTTTTGTACAATGACAATGAGGCATCAGAAACAGAAATCAGGAAAAAATCCCATTTGATATAGCAACAAGAAAAATAAAGTACCTAGGAATAAACCTAAGCAAGGAGGTAAAAGACCTGTACTCAGAAAACTATACAACACTGAAGAAAGAAATTAAGGAAGACACAGACAAATGGAAGCATGTTCCATGTTCATGGATAGGAAGAATTAACATCATCAAAATGGCCATACTACCCAAAGAGGTTAACAGATACATTGCAATCCTTATTAAAGTACCAATGACATATTTCACAGATATAGAACAAACACTTCAGAAATTTATATGGAACCCTAAATGACCCCAAATAGCTGCAGCAATTTTGAGAAAGAAGAATAAAGCAGGAGGGGTACATGAGGGATACAGTTTGATATGTGATATCAAACTGTATTGCAAGGCCACTGTAATCAAAACAGCCTGGTACTGGCATAAAAACAGGCACATAGACCAATGGAACAAAATAGAGAGCCCAGAAATAAACCCAAGTCTCTACAGTCAATTAATATTTGACAAAGGGAGAAGAAGCATAAAATGGAGCAAAAATAGCCTCTTCAACAAATGGTGTTAGAGAGCTGGACAGCTACATGCAAAAAAATCAAACTCGATCACCAACTTACAACATATACAAAAATAAATTGAAGGTGGATAAAAGTCTTAAACATAAGCTATGACATCATAAAAGTCCTAGAGGAAAACATTGGCAGGAAAATCTCAGACGTTCCATGCAGCAACATCTTCACAGATATGTCCCCTAAAGCAAGGGACATAAATGAAAGAATAAACAAATGGGACCTCATCAAATTAAAAAGCTTCTGCCTGGCTAAAGGAAACAGCATAAAATGAAAAGAGAGCCAATTGTATGGGAAAACATATTTGCCAAAGACACCTCAGACAAGGGCTAGATCTCCAAAATACATAAAGAACTCACATGACTCCACTCCAGGAAGACAAAAAATTCAATTAAAAAATGGGCAAAAGATTGAACAGACACTTCTCCAAGGAGAACATTCAGAGGGCCCAGAGACACATGAAAAGTTGCTCACCATCACTAACCATCAGAGAGGTGCAAATTAAAAACAAAATGAGATACCACCTCACACAGGTCAGAATGGCCAACATAAACAAATCAACAAACAAGTGTTGGAGAGGATGCAGAGAAAAGGGAACCCTATTGCACTGTTGGGGGGAATGCAGACTGGTGTGGCTACTGTGGAAAACAGTATGGAATTTCCTCAGAAAACTAATAATGGAACTGCCTTTTGACCCAGAAATTCCACTGCTGTGATTATATCCTAAGAGCTCTGAAACACCAGTCCAAAAGAACCTATGCACCCCAATGTTCATAGCAGCACAGTTTACATTAGCCAAGTGCTGGAAGCAACCTGAGTGCCCATCAACAAATGAGTGGATCAAAAAACTGTGGTAAATTTACACTATGGAACTCTATGCAGCAGAGAGAAAAAGGAGCTTATACCCTTTGCAACAGCATGGATGGAACTGGAAAGCATTATGCTAAGTGAAATAAGCCAGGCATGAGGGACAAACACCATATGATCTCACCTTTAACTGGAACATAATCAACAAGAGAAAGGCTGCAAACAAAATATAACCAGAGTCACTGAAGTTAAGAACAATCTAACAATAGCCAGAGGGGAGGTGAAGGGGACAGTGGGGAGAAGGGTTTTCAGGAACAGTAGCTTCCACAAGGGTGGAAGCAAGGGAGGGAGGTGGGTTTGGAGGGGGTGGTGGGGGAAGGGTGGGGAGAAAATCTGGACAACTGTAATCGAACAACAATAAAATAATTTAAATAAAAAATGTTTAATTAAATTTATTGGGGTGACATTTGTTAATAGGATCATGTAGTTTTCTTTTTAAAAATATTTTATTTTTTTATTTTTTAGAAAGAGGGGAAGGGCAGGAGAAAGAGAGGGAGAGAAACATCAATGTGTGGTTGCCTCTCTCATGCCCTCCAGTGGGGACCTGGCCTGAAACTCAGGCATGTGCCCTAACTGGGAATTGAACTGGTGACCTTTAGGTTCACAGGCTGGTGCTCAGTCCACCGAGTCACACTAGTCAGGACACGGATCATATAGTTTTCAAGTGCACATTTCTATGACACTAGATCTGTGAATTGTACTGTGTGCCCACCACCTAAAGTTAAACCATCTTCCATCACCACTGGGAAACTTTTATTCTCTGTAAGCAATTTTATTATTATCCTTACAACCCATCCCACCATTCTTTTAATATTGTTTCTGTAAATGCTGACCTGTAAATTTACATGTAGCTACATATAAACAGCTGTTTGCTTAAAGGATTCTAGGAGGAAGGGAAGCAGATTCCAGCCTTTAGGCATTTTGGCTCCAGGAAATTTACTCATCTTCGGGCATAAAACCAGGATGACCAAAACTGGACCATCACTTGACTGGCTCTAAGATGGTAATTGAGCAGACTGCTGACTCACACACAGCACCCTTAACAGAGAGCCTACAACCCCTAATCTCCCTTTGGTTTTCTTTGTTCTGCTTTCCCCTTCCTTGCTCATAAAAACTCTCGCCTGCACTGAGAGGTTAAGATGGTCTTTGTGACATTAGTCCATAGTCTTTTCAAGCTGCTGGCCCTTGAATAAATCAACTTTCCTTGGCTCTCAATTACTGGTGTCAGATGGCTGGCATGTGAATCTAGATTCAGTCTCATCCCTACCATCCAGCACCACTGTTGGTCTCTATACCAAGTTCCCTTACCAGATAAGAGCTTCTCGAAGGCACAGTCTTGGTATTAGTCACCATTATGTCCCTAGTACCTAGCAGAACACTTTATGCATAGGGGGCATTGAGAAAGATTGTTAGAGTTGAGTTGCTAGAAGTGATATTGCTGGGTCCCCTCTGTGTCCCTTCCCTGTGGCTCTTTGGTGACCACTCTATCTTTCTGGATTATTAATTTAACAAGAGGGTCTCACTGTGCCTTGGTCATCATTGCTGCACATTCAGGCTAATCAATTAGGATTTTGTTGACAAGGGGTCCCCAAAGGTGAGGCAGGACATGGACAAATTGGTGATGGCTACACCAAGCTTATCAATTCATTCTGTTTCCTGTTCCAACCTTCGGAGGGTCCTGCCATAGACAAGCAGTTAGACAGACTCGTGACCAAAGAATGGATCCCTCTCTCTGGAAAGACTGCAAGTCCAAGAACAATGGATATGAAGAGGAGAACAGCAGCCCAGAGGGCCAAGTGAACCCCAAATACCTTAGCCACCACTAACATGGCATATGTCACTTTGGGCAGCATGCATAGCCTACAGGACTCCAGAAACATGACATGAGCTTCATTTTTCTGGGGTGAAGGGGGCTAGAGAAGATGGCTTCCTTGTTTTTTGACCAGTGGGAGATTTCCTAGTGGGCTGTGAGGAGCTGGTAGGAGGAGGCCTGTAACAGCAGTCAGTGTCACCTGTGACATTTCTGCCACATTCCTGATGGGAGAGATCCCAGTACTGAGGGTCTGGAAATTCCACCAGCTCATTTTCATCACTCAGACCCATGTTCTGTGTCTCCTTGGTATGAGTGAACCATGGATTATATAAAAAATGAAACCTTGACTATTCTTAACACTCAAAGAAACAGGAGTCATTTAAGCTGTGTTTTTGCACTTCCTTCTCTCTTTATCGTTCACACGTCAGCCCTTCTGCAGAAAGTGATGCTCACTTTTTGCCAATACTTTAGGTCCTTCTGGCCAGAAATTCTCCAGTGTTGCATAAAACTGGACTCAGTAGGTGGATGTCTCATTGGCAAATTGCATAAAGCCCCAAGAATTTCACACAATTCCTTTTATTTACTTGAAAGCTTGTCCTGTAGCCTGAAATCAGTTTGTCATCTTTGCATTAAGGTTTCTCCAGGAGGCATCTGTTAAATTCTATAGCTGTCACTGGTAAGTGTAATGCATGAATACATTTATTTATCTGTGCATTGATTCAAGACCAAGTGAGTAAATGTTATGTGTAGTTATCTCACCAGTCTGTGCGCTACAGGCCATACAGTCCCCATCCTCAGGAGCAGCCTCTTAGTGGAAGGAGAGAGACACATAACTGCGCACAATGTGGTAAACCTCTGGAAGATCTGAGGTAATAGAGCCCTACAGAGGAAAGAAGGGGCTGTAGGCTTCAATACCAACAAAGGACAGGCATGAGAAGTTAGAAGGTGATTCACAGGAAAAGTCACATATAAAGTCCCAGCAATTCCAATTAGTCTGCCCTTTTTTGCTGCCCACCCCTTAGAAATGTTAAACAGGGTCATGCTAGTATATCTCCAGTTTATAGATGTAAAATCTGAGGCTCAGCAACTGCAAGTGGCTTTGTAAAAGCTATGGATCACAACAATATATTAGAAATAAGTTAAAATTAATAGAAACTGAAAAGTCTTCTGCTGCTCCTAAATGCAAATATTCAAATTTTGCTGTTACCTAATAAGGGTCACTATGGGAAATAGTGAGACCCAAGGCTGCATTGGCAATTGGCTAAAATTCTGGTTCCCCATGGTGACCCCCACAGCAACACCTCCATGGGTTTTCCAGAAGAAAGGACTCTAACCTGTCACAGCAGGAACAAAGACAGATGCTAGCCATGACTACTAACGATACTGTTGGTGAGGATCTCCCCTCTATGGTCCAAACCAGAAAGGTACACAGAGTACATCCAAACAAGGCAGGAATAGGGTCCATCTGATAACTATTGACAACTTCATTCACTCACATTAACACAAAGCCTTTATTATTCTTTTTGGAAACAAAACTTCTATGGAAACTAACATGTTTTATTCTTCCTCTAAGTTACACTTAGCTGCCTTTATTTCATAACTAAGCCTAATATGACCACCTTCTGGCCCTATTCACCTCAGGGACTGGTCCAGCAGGTTGGAATATATACCAACAGCTGTAGGCTAGTCATTCCTTAGGACAAAAATATACCCAGAACCTTGTCCTAAACAATGCAAAAGGCCTTGCTCCCCAAGGGAAAATAATAGAAGGCATGATCTTTGTGCCCCTTTGTGCCACAGAAGGAAACATTTAATAAGAAAAAACTTACATATGAAGAGTTGTGTTGAACCTTAACTGGAACATAATCAACAAAAGAAAAAAGCAGACAGAATATAACCAGAGACATTAAAATTAAGAACAATCTAACAATAACCAGAGGGGAGGGGGCAGGAGACTATGTGGGGAAGGGTTTTCAGGAACTACTATAAAGGACACATGACAAAATGAAGGCAGAATGTGGAAACAAGGGAGGGAGGTGGATTTGGCTGGGGTGGGGGGAAAATGCAGACAACTGCAATTGAACAACAGTAAAATAATTAAAAAATAAAAATAAAAAAGAGTTGTGTTGAAGTGTGAAAAATACACTGTGTGTTAGAAGAACAGCCACACAACCCATGTCTCTCATCTACTCATTTGTTTGTATGTACCCATCACCTACTTTCAGATCTCTGCTCTAAATGCTTAGGGCACAAACATGACTAAGACCCAAACACTATTCAGGTTGATGTAGAGACAAATTAATAGATAATTATAGTACAACCAAGTTAAAGTAATTATACAAACATGAGAAACATAATGTCCTCATTAACAGAGAATGGCTTATCTGTCTTCTTGGTCTCCTTAGCAAACGGGTCAAAGTTGAATCTCAAATAACATTCAAGGAAGGATTAGGCTCAGATATCAGTGTAATAAGACAGGTTGTCAGGAGCTCAATAATGCAAGGGGTACCATTAGTCTGATATTTGTGTTTTTTATAACATTAGCTGAAGTGGCACCTCTCCTGGGAGGCCCATCCTGACATCCACTCGCTGAGAGACTTGCTCACAGTATGAGGAGGCAGCATGATTTTGAAATGATTTGTGAATTAGCTTCAAATTTCACAGGTCACAATCTTGAATTGTGCAAAAAATGAAAGGAAGATTATGTGTCTAACCCAGCTCTCAAGCTCCCATACTTCTCAGTAGGGTAAAATTTGATCTTGCCAATTCACAATTTAGATACCAGTTGGTATCTAAATTTTGGTGGCTGGGCCTATGGTTGGCGGAGGAGTTGATTGGGTTCAGTTCTTGTTAGTTGGGTTCTATGCCTGTTGTGTTCAGTCCATGTACCAAGACTGAATATAAGAGTCAGGATCCTTGCCCTCATGAAGGGAAACTGGGTAGATACTAATAATTAACCACAAAAATAAATATTGAATTGTAAATCTGGACACATGCTATGAAGTCATAGTATTTGGCATGGTAGACCTTTCATTCTTTCCTTAAACTACCTTCTCCTTTGAGAGATATGAAGGCAACAGAACCAATAGGACTTGATGCATTGAAAGTGTGTGACCTTGGGCATATCTGCACTTGTTTCCTTGTCTATCTGTAAGGGAAATGAACCAGAACTGACCTAAAAGGCTCTTATCCCAAGCACAAGGCCTCTTCACTTCCTGATTCCCTCAGGTTCTGTGTCCCTCTAGGATTTTCTAAGCCCTTCCTCCTCTTCACTTATTCTCCTCCCTGTCAGTTAGGCTCTCTAAGTCTCCTAGCTCAGTGAGGATCCAAGAGTACCTGAGGACAAGTTGGAGAGCAAAGATGAAATAGGATACACCTGGGAAAACACAAATGCCCTTTTAAGTACTCAACTGTTAATTCTAGACTGTTTTACAACTGGGACTGCAGAATAAGGGACAACCCACACACATGCACATGTCATGCACACACACATACAGATATCAAGACCTAATCTTAGAAAATAATAGCTACTATTATTCTGAGTACTTCGCTGCATTAACTAACTCAATCCACCCCAAAATCCTATGACACAGCTATTATTATGATCTCTATTTTATAGATGAGCCAAATGTGGAAAAAAGGTTTAAGTGACCATACAGGTCTCATCACTAATTACTAGCAGACCTGGAATTCAAATTTCAGAGTCCAAGGTCTTAACTTTAACTAGGCTCATACTTGCCCAAGAATTAATGGGACAACTAGTACTAGAGCCCAGGCATTCTGAGAGGATTGTGACCAGCACTCTAGCCCAACAGAGACAAGGTGAGGCACCCTAACAAGCCCATCAAGAAGAGCATGGAGGAGACAGGACTATGTCTCTTTGATCCACACACATTGCACCATGTAGAAAGTCTCCCTTGTCCCACAGTAGAAGCACTTCCATAGACTTTACAGCAAAGGAAAGAGAAGGAAGAGGGCTGACTCCTCATGGCTACTTACTTCTGCTCCATCCTGGTGTGTCTCTTTCATCATTAACAAACCACTAACATCTCTACCACAATGTACAGTTTAATAAGTTCTTTTATGTTTCTTTTAAATGATCCTCATGACAACCCTGTGAGGTAAGCAGTGCTGGGATTATTTTAATTCCCACTTTACAGATGTGGGGAAAAAAGCTCAGCATGGAGGAGAGTATTTTCCAAGCAATTAAACCATGAATCCTGGGCATGGAGCCAGAATTTATGATTATGAATTGTGTCAGCAGCATTCTTTCTTTGATTCCAAAAGGCCTCCTAAAATAACTTGGCAGGTTGTTAGTCTCACATAGGATAAACCTTTTCATCTATACTTCCACTTTAGTTGAAAAACACTATAAAGCTGTTCATGACCCAAAAATGACTATAAAGCTGATTGTGAACGAAAATGACATGCACATCCTTGTATCCATTACTAAATTGTGTATTCAATTGTGAACTCATGATGTCAGTAGAAAAGGGATGTTGCAATGAGTTCTGACATAATGCAATCAATAATTTAGGATTCCAAGAAAGCAGAAAGTAGAAGATGATGAAACCAGTGAGTGAAAGAGGGATCAGAGAATTGTGGGCAAATTTTAGAGCACTTGAAAGGCAATTAAAACAACAGGAATGGTATGATGAGGCAAAAGATAAGCATCACAGGATATATTGCAAAAGAGGGACAAAGCCTTCACTGTCTAACCTAATTGTTGATGCAATATCCAAATGGGTTTTGTCTCCCTATAGCTGGCCTCATCCAGGAAATCCTCTACAAGACCACCAGAAATAGCCTGGAAAAATGTATATCTTATAACATTTCTCCATTTCTCCAATCCCTCCAACAGCTCCCATTATCCACAGGATGAAATTGCTACACCTCAGGGTACCAACACAAGACACTTGTCATATGGCTATGGCTGCTTCTTCTCTCAGACCACTTTCCATATGTACACAATGTTTCCAGAAAATAGTAAGAATTGCCATTCCCCAAGTTCTCCAAATGTTTGTTTCTCTTTATGGTCATACAGACTGTTCTTCTGCCCTGAAAGGGCCTAACCCAATTTCCATCAGTAGAACTCCTAGCCACCCTCCAGGAGTCAACCAGGGCGCCATTCCACTGCCTCAGCAGGTAGGTGGTGGGGAGCATCCCCACATCTGCACACTTACAGTTCCTACAGTGCAATGAGTAGTGCCTCTCAGCCCAGGATGCTGTGGAGAGCAGGACCAATAAAACAGTATGGCCTGGTCAAGATAGGATAAAGTTTATAAAACAAAATGGCGTCACTCATGTCAACCAAGATAACTGCGAGTCAGCCATGACACTGTGGTTCAAGAAGGACACTATCTAAGTCACAGCAGACATATCTGGCAAGAGGGCACACCTAAGATATCTGCATACATGACCAGAACAGCCATATCTGCAGAGCAGGACCACCCACAGATAGGCTTCTGGGGAAATTCTTCACTCACCATCGGGGTGCCAAGACACTTATCAAGAGACCCACAGAGGTGGAGTACACTACACTCAAGAGCATAACTGAGGCAGGCTACAGAGCCACCATCAAGACAGTAAATCTCCACACACCAAGGTCCTGCTCCACACCATGCTGATTTCCTGACTGTTGTGCTGCCAGAGGTTCTGCCCTGCTGGATCAAGAACTTCATTTGCCCTGCTGCTGACCAGGCTCTGGAGATTCTGCCTTGTAAGATGCTGATGGCTCTACTGCCTACTATGCTCTCTCCCAAACGTGTAGACCAAGACTCTGGGACTCAAGTTCATTATCCCCCAATTCCAATGTGTGATGTTACTGATTGTTACTGAGTGATTATTATTGTTATTAGGCCAGTATTATTGTTATTAGGTTAGTATGGATTTGCACTGAATCTGCATAAATAAAAGCAGAGTTACCCTGCATCAATAAAAGCCAAGTGAATAGCATAGTCATTTGGGTTAACTCCCTGTTATTTCTTGGTGCCCATGTCTCCTGGAGCACTGGTGGTCATACAGGCAGTCTAGTACTTTCAGTTTTTAAGGTGTGGATCAGATGACCCAAGAAGGAGTGAAGGTTGGCTTATAGAAAAGACTGTATTGTGAAATACACACTCATGACAAATACTCATTACAATCCATGTGCACGAGAGCTTTAAGAAATACGGACACCTAGGCCCACCAAAGTATTTGAATTTTGTTTGTTCGGAGAAAGGGTCAGTATTAAAAAACAAAACAGCACCAAAATAACAAGTTTCTCCTCTAAGCCAAGCTAACGTGCACCCAGGGATGAGAATTGCTAATGGAGATACGATACACCATGCATGAGTTTCTCCTTCAGAGCAAGAACTTTATCTTCTTGATTCCAGATCCCTGACCCAGCACACTGCCTGGCACATCACAGACACTTAGTAAATGTTTGCTGAAAGAATAGAAGTCTGTCTGAATGAATCTAATCAATGAAGGTTAGTGAGAGCCAGGAGGATAGCAGAGGACAACCTGGAATCCCAAAAATGAAACAGTAGCAAGTGAGACAGTGAGTATCTCCTAAGCTGGTAACCACCTAGTAAGCTACTAATCAGGGAGATAAATTTAGAAAATGGTTGAGTAATGGGAACAATAAACCAAGAAGGATCTGACTGATCACCTGACACAACCATCCACGTCAGGTAAAACAGTGCAAATACCCTTTAGGGAAGTGGTTTATTTAAGGGGGTGTTCATTCCAGGGGTGGGAAAACCAAGCAGTTTCCCATGTCAAATAAACTTGTCGTCACTGTGACCTGAGAGTCTCTGGAGGCCTCTGTTGGCACTGCTCCCCAGAGCTGAACTCAAAGCACAGACAGAAGGTGCACGGCTGGACTGGTTCCAATCCTGGCCACTCATTAGGAGGCAACTAATGAATCTAGATGTCATGA
>PVIA01016654.1:0-18154 GCA_004024845.1 Tonatia bakeri | reverse complement strand
CCTACCTAAAAAAGATAGAAACATTTCAAACAAACAACCTAACCCTACATCTACAAGAACTCGAGGAACAACAACAAAGACAGCCCAGAGCAAGCAGAAGGAAGGAAATAACCAAGATCAGAGCAGAATTAAATGACATAGAGACTAAAAGCACAATTCTAAGGATCCATGAATCCAGGAGCTGGTTCTTTGAAAATATGAACAAAATCAACAAGCCTTTAAGCAGGCTCATCAAGAAAAAAAGAGAGAAGACCCAAATAAACACAATCAGAAATGAAAGAGGAGAGATTACAACTGATACCACAGAAATGCAAAGGATTGTAAGAAATTACTACGAAGAACTGTATGCCAAGAAATTTGAAAACCTAGATGAAATGGATAAATTTCTAGACAAATATAATCTTCCAAAACGCAATGAAGAAGAAGCAGAAGGCCTGAACAAACCAATAATAGCAAATGAAATTGAAGCAGTAATCAAAAAACTCCCAGCACACAAAAGCCCTGGACCAGATGGTTTCACAGGAGAATTCTACAAAGCATTTAAGGAAGAGCTAACCCCTATCCTTCACAGAATATTCCAAAAAATCCAAGAAGAAGGAAGACTCCCAAACTCTTTTTATGAGGCCAGCATCATCCTAATGCCAAATCCAGATAAAGACACAACGAAGAAAGAAAACTTCAGGCCAATATCGCTGATGAATATAGACTCTAAACTCCTCAACAAAATATTGGCAAACCGCATCCAACAATACATTAAAAAGATCATACACCATGACCAACTGGGATGCATCCCAGGGATGCAAAGATGATTCAATATTTGCAAATCAGTAAATGTAATACATCACATAAATAAAAGCAAAGACAAAAACCACATCATCATATCAACAGATGCAGAAAAAGTATTTGATAAGGTACAGCACGCATTTATAATAAAAACACTCAGCAAAGTGGGAATAGAGGGAGCATTCCTCAACATAATAAAGGCTGTATATGAGAGACCTACAGCCAACATCATACTCAATGGGCAAAAACTAAAATCTTTTCCACTGAGATCGGGAACAAGACAAGGGTGTCCACTTTGACCACTTCTATTCAATATAGTATTGGAAGTTTTAGCCACAGTGATCAGACAAGAAAAGGAAATAAAAGGCATCCAAATCGGAAAGGAGGAAACAAAAAACTGTCATTGTTTGCAGATGACATGATAGTGTACATAGAAAATCTTATAGACTCCACCAAAAAACTACTCGACTTAATAAATGAATTTGGCAAAACAGCAGGATACAAAGTTAACATTCAGAAATCAAAGGCATTTTTGTATACCAACAATGAAACAGCAGAAGCAGAAATCAAGAAAAAAATTCCACTTGATATAGCAAAAAGAAAAATAAAATACCTAGGAATAAACCTAACCAAGGAGGTAAAAGACCTGTATTCAGAAAACTATACAACACTGAAAAAAAAATCAAGGAAGACACAAATAAATGGAAACACACACCGTGTTCATGAATCAGAAGAATTAACATCATCAAAATGGCCATACTACCCAAAGCAATTTACAGATTCAATGCAATACCTATTAAAGTGCCAATGGCTTATTTCACAGACATAAAACAAACACTTCAAAAATTTATATGGAACCATAAACAACCCCAAATAACTGCTGCAATTTTGAGAAAGAAGAGTAAAGTAGGAGGGATCACAATACCTGATACCAAACTCTATTACAAGGCCACTGTAATAAAAAACAGCCTGGTATTGACATAAAAACAGGCACATGGACCAATGGAACCTAACCGAGAGCCCAGAAATAAACCCAAGTTTCTATGGTCAATTAATATTCGATAAAGGAGAGCAGCAACATAAAATGGACGAACAATAGGCTCTTCAACAAATGGTGTTGGGAGAACTGGACAGCTACACGCAAAAAAATGAAACTCGAGCATCAACTTAAACCATACACAAAAATAAATTCAAGGTGGATAAAAGATTTAAATATAAACTGTGACACCATTAAAGTCCTAGAGGAGAACATAGGTATGAAAATCTCAGATATTTCATGCAGAAACATTTTTATTGATATGTCCCCTAGAGCAAGGAACATAAAGGAAAGAATAAACAAATGGGATCCCATGAAAATAAAAAGCTTCTGCATGGCTAAAGAAAACAGTATTAAAATAAAAAGAGAACCAACTGTATGGGAAAACATTGCCAATGATACCTCAGACAAGGGTTTCATCTCCAAAATATACAAAGAATTTACACAACTCCACTCTAAGAAGACAAGCAACCCAATTAAAAAATGGACAAGGGACTTGAACAGACATTTCTCCAGGTGGACATACAGAGGATCCAGAGACACATGAAAAGATGCTCAATATTGCTAGCTATCAGAGAGATGCAGATTAAAACCACAATGAGATACCACTTCACACCAGTCAGAATGGCCATCATAAACAAAGCAACAAATAACAAGTATTGGAGAGGGTGTGAAGAAAAGGGGACCCTAGTGCACTGTTGGTGGGATTGCACACTGGTACAACCACTATGGAAAACAGTATGGAATTTTCTCAAAACTAAAAATGGATCTGCCTTTTGACCCAGCAATTCCACTGCTGGGACTATATTCTAAGAACACTGAAACACCAACCCAAAAGAACCTATGCACCCCAATGTTCATAGCAGCACAATTTACAATAGCCCAGTGTTGGAAGCAACCTAGGTTCCCATCAGTAAATGAATGGATACAAAAACTATGGTACATTTACACAATGGAATTCTATGCAGCAGAAAGAAAGAAGGAGCTCCTACCCTTTGCAACAGCATGGATGGAACTGGAAAGCATCATGCTAAGCGAAATAAGCCATGCAGTAAAAGACAAATACCATATGATCTCACCTTTAACAGGAACCTAATCAACAAAACAAAGAAGCAAGCAAAATATAACCAAAGACCCTGAAATAGAGAATAGGCTGACAGTGTTCAGAGGGGAGAGGGGAGGGAATTTCAGGGAGATTTCAGGGGAAAAGGGCAAGGGTTTACAGGACCAAGTATAAAGGACGCATGGACGAAAACTAGGGGTGGGTGGAAATGGGAGGGTTGTGGGGAGGGCTGAGTGGGTGGGCTGGGATGGGAGTAAAACATAGAAAATTGTACTTGAACAATAATTAAAATAAAATTTTTAAAAAAATGAAACAACAGATCAAAACTCCAGAAAAAGAAGTGAATAAAATGGAGACAAGCATCTACTAGGTGCAGAGTTCCAAACACTGGTTACAAGGATGCTCAGTGAACTTAGTGAGGATCTCAGCATAACATAGTAAAAGGGCATGGAAACCTTAAAAAAGAACTAGTCAGAAATGAAGTATATACCATCTGAATCCAAGAATAATTTACAGGGATTCAACAGCAGAGTGGATGAAGCTGAGAATCAAATCAGTGATTTAGAATATAAGGAAGCACAAAACACCCAATTAGAACAAACAGAAGAAAAAAGAATCTAAAAAAATGAGGAGAGTGTGAGGAGCCTCAGGGACAACTTTAAGCAAACCAACATTCACATCATAGTGGTGACAAAAGGAGAAGAGAAAGAACAAGAAATTGGAAATCTATTTGAAAATATAATGACAGAAAATTTCCCTGATGTGGTGATGGAAATGGACATACAAGTCCAGGAAGTGAGGACAGTCCCAGACAAGATGAACCTATAGAGGCCCACACCAAGACACATCATAATTAAAATGGCAGTTTAAAGACAAAGAGAGAATTTTAAAATCAGCAAGAGAAAAGCAGGTAGTTACCTATAAGGGAGCTCTCATAAGACTGTCAGCTGATTTCTCAAAGGAAACTTTGCAGGTTTAAAGGGATTGGCAAGAAATACTCAAAGTGATGTAAAGTAAGGATCTACTAACAAGATTACTCTACCCACCAAAGCTATCATTAAGAATTGAAGGACAAACAAAGATTTTCCCAGATAAGAAAAAGCTAAAAGAGTTCGTCATCACCAAACCAGTATTATATGGAATGTTAAAGCGTCTTTAATAATAATAATAATAATAATAATAATAATAATAATAATAATAATATAATATCAAAAATATGACCATAATATGATAGTAAATACATATCTATGAACAATTTATTGTAACAAACAAAATAAACAAGGAGGATGGAAACAGAATCATAGATACAGGGAACATTTTGACAGTTGCCAGATGGGAGGGAGGACAGAGGGATGGGCAAAAAAGGTGAAGGGATTAAGAAGTACAAATAGGTACTTACAGCATAGTCATGGGATGTAAATGCAGCATAGGGAATAGAGTAGCCAAATAACATATATGAGTAACCCATGGACATGGACAACAGTGTGTCAGTTGATGGAAGGAGTGAGTCAGAGCTGGATACAGGGGGGCAAATGGGGAGAAACCGGGACATCTGTAATAGCATAAACAATAAAATATAATTTAAATCACAAAGAAAGTTTTTTCACAGCAAAGAAAACCTCAACAAAACAGAATGGCAACCTACTAAATGCGAGAAGATATTTGCCAATGAGATATCAAATATATAAAGAACTCATATAACTCAAAACCAAACCAAACAAACAAACAATCCAATTAAAATGTGGACAGGACACCTGAACAGACACTTCTCTAAAGAGGACATACAAATGGCCAATAGACCTATGAAAAGATGCTCAATGTCACTAATCATCAAAGGAATACAAATTCAAACCACAGTGAAATACCACCTGACACCTGTCAGAAAAGCTATCATCAATAAATCAACAAACAACAAGTGTTCCCAAGGATGTGAAGAAAAGGAAACCCTCATGTACTGTTGGTGGGAATGCAGATTGGTGCAGCCACTATGGAAAACAGTGTGAAGCATCCTCAAAAATTAAAAATGGAACTGCCTTATGACCCAGTGATTCCACTCATCAGTATATAACCAAAGAAACCAAAACACCAGTTCAAAAGAATATATGTGCACCTATGTTCATTGCAGCATTGTTTACCATAGCCAAGATATGGAAGCAACCTAAGTGCCCATCAATAGATGAGTAAATAAAGAAGTGATGGTACATATATATAATGGAATATTACTCAGCCACAAAAAAAGGAATCAAATCTTTCCATTTGCAAACAGCATGGTTGGACCTAGAGGATATTGTGCTAAGTGAAATAAGTGAGACAGGGTAGTATACTATTTCTCTCAGATGCAGAATTTAAAGAACAAAACAAGATAAATGAACAAACAAAATAAAAAACAGACTCATAGAAAGAGACAGCATTCTGATGGTAGTCAGAGGTGAGGGTGTTTTGAAAAATAATATTAAAAAGAAGAACTTGCTCTTCATCTTGAGTTTGTACTTGTCTATCTATATTGTTCTGTTTTTGGCATTTAGCTCCTGTACTTATGTTCATTTCTCTATTCAGGTTGATTGATGAATCCAGTACAGAAACTTCTTTTGATTGTAATTAATGTCAATATGGGTAATAAAGAAAGAATTATCTAGGGCTGCTAAATCAAGTCTGAATTGTGTCTCTAGGATTGGATCCTTTTCGCTTGTTTTCTACCATTCTTATGTCTGCTCATTGGACAATGAAGAAAGGTTGAGTTTTGAAATGCTAAAAAATGATGACTATGTTCCATTTTCACAGGAAATTAGAGCAAAAGGCCAAATGAACTAGCTTGGTAAATTAAATCTATCCTAGATAGCATAAAGTTGTTTAACTGTAATATGTATCAATATGTTGATATATTAATATGTGTCAATATACAAATATTGATGAAACAAATTATTTTTCCAGGTAAACAAAATACTCACATGAATCTCATGTTCAGGGCTTTTTACATAGAACCCCACAGACAGTTGCTTGCACAGTAAGCAACACTTGCATAGCAACAGTGCTCAATGACAAGGTCCCAATGCATCAAGTTGAACTCAGTTACACCTATAGAACAACAAAACTTTATATAATTTTTCACTTAGTTTGATTTACAGGCTGACTTTTTTATTGTTCCCACACCAACCATATATATGAATGCAAATTAAGGTAGGACTTGTAAAATAGAGAATCTATACTAAGTACTAAATTTAGAGAAACACTAAATTCCCAATTCAGCCTTTTTCTCACTATGGCTGTTATTCTATTTACCAACTTTCTTGTGATCTCTTTGAGCATCAACATCATTCCTTGACTCAATAACCTTTAGTAACCTATCCTTGCCAGGCACTCTGTTAGGCACTATAGTTGCAGAGACTGATTAGACCCAAATATTACCCAATTCTACTGGCCCACTGCACATGACAAATATCCCCAGGACCAATGAGCTCTACAAAGGGCAATGAGAGTGAGACCTGAAAAAAAGTGTACTGTTTCCAGCATATAAAAATAAAACTTAAAAATCAAAAGCAGTAAATGTGAACTTGAATTTCTATAAAATGTAGTATCAGAACAATTTTATTAATTTTTAATTAATTTGAATTCATAAAATTTGGAGCATCCATCACATTTGGAAACAATGTGTAGATGTAATCTTCTCATATCACAAAAGTTCCCAAGTAAGCAGAATTTCTTATTGCTGAGAAATCTAAACCAATTATAAATTGAATTAAGTACCTGTAGACAAATATCTTCAAAAAGCAAACCATAACAATCCTTTCAAAATCTTTCACAGAAGGAAATTTAATGAGAGATGTGGAAGCATTTTCATTTGTTTGAAAAGTTGTGAAGTCTCCAAAAGTAAGAGAGCCCAGGGTCCTCTGTAAAGATCTTAACGAGGGCCTGGCTCTAACCTTCAAGAGAATGATGGGTTTCGGGCAGGCATGATGGCCTTTTAAATTTTTGTTTACTTACTTTCTAAAAGTATCTTGGAAAACTATGTACTGCCTTCTATATTTTTAATTTGACATCTGGTACATTTTCATCATATTTAACAACTTTCAAAGGATATCATTTTCAGTTCACTGTAAACATTTTAAGGCAACTGTCACATTATCCTTTCAAATCTAACCAATAGGATGTAAATGCCACAGCCATGTGACTATCAGAAATATTATAGCATTTCTCCTTGAACTGAGTTTACATTTCACTTCTCCTACAGAATTTTATCTTAATAAAATATTTTTATGTTTAACATTATTTCATGATCACCCTGTCACCACACTTTCAACAATGACAACTATATATAAATATATATAGATATAGATGATATAGATACAGGTATAGGTATAGATATAGGTATAGGTATAGATATAGTCTGTTCAGAAGGTACCCAGCCATGTATTATGAAAAATAGAGACATTTATTGAAGAATATACAAGATACAAGAAACATTGTGCACAGGACAATGACACCTCAGTCCTCTTCAAAGTAGGCACCTTGGAATCTCACACAGTTCTCTCAATTGCCATCAGCTGCCCTGTTGTATTTTCCTGTGTCTCATCAATGGTCTGATATCTCTTCCTTTTCAAAGGTGATTTTAGTTTTAGGAAAAGCCAGAAGTCACAGGGCTCCAAATCTGAGCTGTAGGGGGCTGGGTCAGCTGGGTGACTTGATGTTTCACTAAAAAACTCTGCATAAGACGTGATGCATGAGTGGATGCATTGTCATGATGAAGCTTCAAATTACCAGTTTCCCAAAGCTGTGGCCTTCTGAATCATCCAAATAGTCTCTGCGGAAGAATACTCAAGCTTAATGCAAAATTTCATGCAGATTTGTTGCTGTATTCACTTAGTCATTTTGAATGAGATGGCCACACAGTACACATGCTCATTCAATGGCATCTACCACCCCCACTGACTAGTACAGTGAAGTTGTCATTGCTCACACATGCACATTCCAGTCCACTCACTTTGGCTGCCAGGTTACATCTATGGCTCACAAACCATTCTCATTATATTAATAATGGCTGGAATTTTTCTGGACAGATTTCATATACAAAGCTTAGTAGACCTAGTTATGCTTATGGAACAGAAGAAACATGTAATCAATGTTGAAAACATAACAACAAACGAATGACTGTCAGAAGGTAAGAGGTAGAAGAAAAAAATAAGTATTTTCATCTCATGTAGATGGTGTTGAGACATTAATTAAAGGTAATGGAACAAACATAATCAAATTAGGCTTTTTATGCAAGAAATTAGAAAACAGAAAAAACTAAATCAGGAAGCAGGACAGATTGGTAAAATCCACAACATAAATAACTTAGTGAACAGTTAAGAAATAGAGGTACAGAATTCATAGTTACAAATGTAACCAGAAGAAAAACAAAAAGTAATAGTATATCTAGGCTACAGCTACTCCTCTGTCGAGCCCAGGCCCCAGAGTACATCCCTCCACTGTCTTCTGTAACACTCTCCTCCTCTACACAAAATTTCTCCAGCCTCTTTCCCTGGGACAACACAAATAATGCAGATAGGGGCCCTCTCTCAGTTTTTCTCTAATTCTCTATTATCTTACTCTCTGAATCTCTAATCTTTTTATCTCTGTCACTCTTTCCACTTTTGTCTGTCTTTCTGTAATTTTGACTTTGTTTTCCTGGCTCCTTCTCCATGGGTTTCAAACACGCCCAAGTCTATACTGTTTTTAAAAAGAAAATACCTCTATCTGGGCTATACATACTACACCAACATTTTCCCCTTGTACAACCTCAACCCCCAACACAGCTAAGCTCACAAGAGGAATGTACACTCTGGGGCTTGGCTGCCTCATCTCATCTCCCCTTCAGCACTCACCCACTCCAAGCAGGTTCACCTTGATCCCTCTGCTCAGTCTCCTCCAGGACGGGTAGTAAGGGCTCCTTGCTCTCATCTCCAGTAATTCTTTCTTCCTAAATGACCCTCTCCTCCTACCCCTTTCTCCCTAACTCTCACATCTTCTCTCCCCTTCCCCCACTTTTACCCAGTCTTCTTAGCTTTGTCTACCCAGACCTTCTTATCTGCCAAGCCCTGTTGCTAAAAGTCCTCAGGGCCAGGCCAGAGACCCCTTTTCTTTGTTCTTATTCTTCAAAATGCCCCTGGGTAACCTCTTTTGCCCTTGTGGTCTCAACCAGCAGTCCCAGACATGTTCTTACTCTTCCAGAATCTGAGGAGGCTACAGCCCCAGTCCGCCCACCAAATGTAGACATTAGGGCACTCTGCTTACAATTTGGGGAAATCATGACCTCCTGGACATCTGCCCATGGCTACAGGACCATTTTGTCAGCTACTTCATTGAAACTCTGCTTTTTTCTGGTTGTTGAGACCCCACGCACTTCAACCCTTCTTGTACTTCTCTGGATGCTCCTTCTCAGACTCATTGCTGGTACACTCCTTTGCCTCTGTTCCCCCCTTATACACCTGAAATCTCAGAGCCCTAACCTCTCCTTTTCCAAACACCCTCTGAAAGAGGTCTTGCCATCTATGTTTCTGTATTGGTAGAGGAGGAGTCCTTGGAATGGGTCTTGGGAGATTAGCAGGAAACTCCTGTGGCAGCTATAAAACTCACAGGCATAGGGCAAATGACCTCACTGGAAACAAAGCCTGGCTGCTGCCTCCTGGACTCCAGACACAGGACATTAAATACTTCTTCTGCACATAATGATTTCATCCTGTATTGATTTTATCAGGATGCCCTAAATGTGCCATATTCAACCTTTTTCAATAAATTACAAAAATTCAGCAGTTACACCCACTTTTCCACAACAGTAATTGGTTCCTAAATCACTTAAATGGTAACACTACTAAAAATCCTACCTCCACAGATAAAGACAAATCCATAAATTAGCCAGAAAGTTTCTTGTGCAGGTTTGATTGAGGGAAGACCAAAAGGGGTGACTGAGAATTAAAAGTACTTATATTCATACTTAAGAAAGGAAATGACTGTACTTTGGCAAAGGCCTCAAGCTATGAACAAGTAACCACCATTATTTAGTAGCAATTTCCAATTGATGTATATGCTCTGAAAATCAGCCAGTCAGCAACAGCCCCATTTAATCAACTACTGAAAGTCAATCAGAAAAACCTAGTCCAGAAGTCAGCCAGGTAGTGCTAAAACTCCTGAAAGTAAGCCAATCAGCAACAGCCACACACTTCTAGACAACAGCCAATCAAAAACTACTCACTCCAGCTGCCTGTTCTGAAAATTGCTGGTAGGCAGCAGTCTTACTCTAGTGAGTACAAGAACAGGCTGGAAGTACATTAGTGCCTCCACTCTCCTGCTTCTCTACACCTGCCAATCCCTGTATGCCCTGTTTCCCAAAAACTTCACAAAGCTCTGGTTTTGTTCCAGAAAACTGCACCTTACAAGTACATCTCTCCCTTGCAGGAAAAAAAGGAAATTTATCTTTTTTGCATCAGATATTAAGTTTAACTTATTGTTAGTTCACAAGTTCACAGACCTTTCACAATAGCTCAACCTCTATTTACAGTTAGCTATGAGTTTGAACTGAGAATGACATATACTTTTTAGTTCTTGTGATGATTGCTATTATCTGTTTTTATTTGTGTATATTTGAATCCTAAACTGTCAAAACACAAAGTGTAAATTTCATAATAAAATTTCCAAACAGTAGACATTTATTAAATGAGGAAAAATTGCTTTTAAAGGACTTTGTGAAGTATGCAATTATTCATTCAATATCAAAAATGGTAGAAAATCAGTTTCTGGCAAAGATGGAGGTGTAGGTAGACACATTTTGCCTTCTTGCACAACCATAAGAAGGATCACCACTAACCTCAAAACAAAAGGCAACCAGAAGTGCCAGAAAATTGAACTGTATGGAAGTCTGACAACCAAGGCTCTGAAGAAGCCATATTCATCCAGATGGGTAGGAGGGGCTAAGAATGAGGAGTCAGGACAAAGAGGATGTGTTGTGGTCGTGGTAACATTGCAATGATGAGGCAGCAGCAGCAGCATTGGCCAGCAGAATGGGTGTCCACACGTTCATATGTGTCAGATAAAAACTGGGAGGGACACCTGGAGAGTGAGCAATACTAGACTCAGGCCAGATGACACAGCCCAGGGTTCCAGTCTCAGGAAAATAAAGCCTCATAACTCCTGGCTGTGAAAACCAGTTGGGTTTGGATTGGCAGAAGAAACTTCCAGTCTCTCAAGAGAACCCATTTAAAGGATCTGCATGGTCCTAGAATGTACACAACCCCATCCACTCTGAGATTCAGCATCAGGACAAGAGCTAGAAAGGTTCCAGTCACATATGGGAAGTGGCAGAAGTGATTGAAATGGGACAAGATTAGACAAAGTGGCATTGTTTAATGTCCAACCCCTCCCCTACATATAGTGCCACAAAGCAGCAAAGTGGGTTGCCCCCCCATGAATATCTAAGGATCCACCCCTTACAACATTAACAGATGTACCCAAACAGGGATTCAATGCAGCTCTACCTAATACACAGAAGCAAACACAGACAGGCTGCCAAGTTGAGGAGACAAAGAAATATGGCCCAAATGAAAGAACAGGACAAAACCCCAGAAAAAGAACTAAACAAAACAGAGACACCCAACCTATTAGATGCAGAGTTTCAAAACACTGGTGATCAGGATGCTCAGAGAACTCATGGATAATGGCAAATGTATAAGGGAAGAAATGAATACTACACTAAGTGAAATAAGGAAAAATTCACAGGGAACAAATAGTGAAGGGAAGGAAGCCAGGATTCAAATCAATGATTTGGAATATAAAAAAGAAATAAACATTCAACCAGAATGGAAAGAAGAAACAAGAATTAAAAAAAAAAAATAAGGATAGTGTAAGAAGACTTGAGGACACCTCCAAATCTGCCAACATCCTAATGATAAGATTTCTAGAAGGAGAAGAGGAAGAGCAAGAAATTTAAAACTTATTTGAAAAAATAATTAAAGTAAGCTTCCTTAATTTGGCAAAGGAAATAGATATACATATCCAGGAAGCACAGAGAGTCCTGAACAATTTGGACCCAAAGAGGACCACATCAAAGCATATCTTAATTAAAATACCAAAGGTTAACAATAAAAAGATAATCTTAAAAGCAGCAAGAGAAAAGGAGACAGTTACCTACAAAGGAGCTCTCATAAGACTCTGAGCTCATTTCTCAAAAAAAAAAAAAAAACTTCACTGGCAAGGATGGACTGGCAAGAAGTATTCAAAGTGATGAAAAGCAAGGACCTACAACTAAGATTACTCTAGCCAGCAAAGCTATCATTTAGAAAGGAAGGGCATCTAAAGCACTTCCCAGACAAGGTAAGGCTAAAGGAGTTCATCACCACCAAGCTCTTATTATATGAAATGATAAAGGGACTTGGTTAAGAAAAATAAAAAGATCAAAACTATGAACATTAAAAAGGCAACTAAGTCACTAATGTCAACAACTGAATCTTTTTAAAAAACCTAAGAAAACACACAGAACAGGAACAGAATCATAGGTATGGAGAGTATTTGGAGGGTTATAAGCTAGGAGGGGGAAGGGGAAAATGGGGTAAAAAGTGCAGGGATTAAAAAGTACAATTAGTAGGTACAAAATAGACAGAGGGATGTAAGAATAATATAGAAAAATAATATACAAGGGAGCTCTGATAAGGCTAGTAGTTGACTTCTCAACAGAAACACTACAGGCCAGAAGGGAATGGCAAGAAATATTCAAAGTAATGAAAAGCAAAGGCCTGCAACCAAAGCTACTCTACCTAGCAAGGCTCCCAATTAAAATGGAAGGTGAAATAAGGAGTTTCCCGACAAAAGAAGGCTAAAAGAATACACCTCCACCAAACCAGCATTGCAAGGCATACTAAATAGACTGCTTTAAGAAGAGGAAGAAAAAGAGAGAGAGAGAAAGGAACACAGGTACAAAGGGGAAAAATGAATAAGAACACATTAATAATTACCTTAAACATAAATGTATTAAATGCTCCAATCAAAAGACATAGGGTAGCTGAATGGAAAAGAAAGCATGACCCACATACTGCCTAGAACAGACACACATCAGAACAAAAGTTCTACATGGACTAAAGTGAAGCGTTGAAAAAAACATTCCAAGGGCATGGATGGAGAAAAAAAGCCAGGGTTCCAATATTTATATCACAAAATACACCTCAAAACAAAGGCCATAAAAAGAGACACAGAAGGACACATCATAATACTGAAGGGAAGAATCTGTTACAAAGACATAATTATTATAAATATATGTACACTCAACAAAGGAGCACCCAAATATATAAGAAAAATCTTGGAGGACTTCAAGAAAGATATAGACAGCAACACACTTATAGTAGGGGATTTTAATACCCCACTGTCAACAATGGACAGGTCTTCCAAACAAATATCAACAAGGATATTGTGGCACTGAACAGTGCACTAGATCAAATGGACTTGACTGATATATATAGAACCTTTCATCCCAAAGAATCAAACTACACATTCTTTTCAAATGCACATGGAACATTTTCAAAGATAGACTACATGATAGGACACAAAACAAACATCAACTAATTCAAGAAAATTGAAATCATATCCAGCACTGTCTCACACCACAAGGGATTGAAACTAGAAACCCACCTCAAGGAAAAAATTCAAAAACATTGAAATTCATGCAAACTGAATAGCATGCTATTCAACAATGAATGGGTTAATAATGTGATCAAGGAAGAAATCAAAAAGTTTATGGAAACAAATGAAAATGAACACACAACAGTCCAAAACTTACGGGACACAGAGAAGGTAGTCCTGAGAGGGAAGTTTATAGCAATACAGGCCTACCTAAAAAAGATAGAAACATTTCAAATAAACAACCTAACCCTACATTTAAAAGAACTGGAAGAATGAAAAAAAGAAACAAAAACAAAGTCCAAAGTGAGTAGAAGAAAGGAAACACCAAGATCAGAGCAGAATTAAATGACATAGAAATTAAAAGAACAATTCAGAGGATCAATAAATCCAGGAGCTGGTTCTTTGAAAGATAAACAAAATTGACAAGTCCATAAGCAGACTCATCAAGAAGAACAGAGAGAGGACCCAAATAAATAAATTCAGCAATTAATGTGGAGAGATTGCATCTCACACCACAGAAATACAAAGGATTGTAAGAGATTACTGCAAAAGAACATATACCAGAAATGTAAAAACCTGGGTGAAATGGACAAATTTCTAGAAAAATACAATCTTCTAGGACTTCTGGCCAAGATGGAGGCATAGGTAGTCACACTATACCTCCTCGCACAGCTAAGATAGGGACAACCAAAATTTAGAAACAGAATAACAACCAAAATTGACAGAAAATTGATCTGAATGGAAGTCGGACAACCAAGAAAATATACGCGTTCATACAGACCGGTAGGAGAGGCGGAGTCAGGCAGCCGGTTGTGGGTTGCAACTTGGAGAGTGGAGAGAGCGTTGGGGCTGGGCAGAGAGAGCACTGGGACCCGGCACACAAGGCATCTGCACGAGACCACAGCAGGCGGATCCTAAGCGCACAAGCAGCAGCTGGCAGACCCAAGCCAAGGGGTGGCAAACAGCAGACCCAGCCAGGCAGCAATTGTGAAGCAAGGCACTGCGCTCAATCCAGAAGCCCAGTGCTGAAAAATAGAGTCTTAGAACACTGATCAAGGTCATCTGTGGGGATTGAGGAGCAAAGAGGGACTCCCAGCCTCAGAGGAGAGGTCCTTGGAGGGTCCCACGGCATGCACAAGCCCACCCACATGGGAATTGGCACCAGAGGGGCCCAGCTTGCTCAGGGGAAACAGCGGAAGGGACTGAGGTCCCACGGAGAGTGGAGCAAGTGCCATTGCCCCCTCTTGGACCCCGTACCCACGTAAACATCATAACCCAGTGACTGGAACACCTTGCCCTGGTGAACACCTAAGGCTCTGCCCCTCATACGTAACAGGTGCAACCAGACCAAAGGGGAAAAAATTAAATTAAATTAAAAAGATGGCTCAAATGATTTTAAAAGCCCCAGAACCAGTTTTTTTAAGCAACCGAGAACTAGCCAACCTATCAGATGCACAGTTCAAAACACTGGTGATCAGGATGCTCACAGATTTGGTTGATTTTGGTCACAAATTAGATGAACAAATGCAGGCTACGATAAGAGAAATGAAGGAAAACGCACAGGGAACAAAGAGTGATGGGAAGGAAACTGGGACTCAAATCAATGGTGTGAACAAGAAGGAAGAAAAAAACAAACAACCAGAAAAGAATGAAGAAAAAAGGATTCAAAAAAATGAGGAGAGGCTTAGGAACCTCCAGGACATCTTCAAACAGTCCAATATCCGAATTATAGGGGTACCAGAAGGAGAAGAGGAAGAGCAACCAGTGGGAAGCATATTTCAACAAATAATAAAGGAGAACTTCCCCATTCTGACCAAGAAAATAGACTTCCAGGAAGTCCAGGAAGCTCAGAGGGCCCAAAGAAGTTGGACCCAAGAAGGAACACACCAAGACACATCATAATTACATTAGCCAAGGTAAAAATGAAGGAGAGAATCCTGGAAGCAAGAGACAAGGAGACAATAACCTACAAAGGAGTTCCCATCAGACTGTCAGCTGATTTCTCAAAAGAGACCTTACAGGCAAGAAGGGGCTGGAAAGAAGTATTCAAAGTCGTGAAAGGCAAGGACCTACATCCCAGATTGCTCTATCCAGCAAAGCTTTCATTTAGAATGGAAGGGCAGATAAAGTGCTTCTCAGATAAGGACAAGTTAAAGGAGTTCATCATCACCAAGCCCTTATTATATGAAATGTTAAAGGGACTTACCTAAGAAAAAGAATATAAAAACACCTGTACAGTAAAACGACAGCAAACTTACAATTATTAACATCCACACCTAAAACAAAAACAAAAAGAAATTTAGTAAAAAACTAGAACAGGAACAGAACCACAGAAATAGAGATCACGTGGAGGGTCAGCAACAGGGGAGTGGGAGGAGGAGGGAGGGGGAAAAGGTACAGAGAATAAGTAGCATAGATGGTAGGTAGAAAATAGATAGGGGAGGTCAAGAATAGTATGGGAAATGTAGAAGCTAAAGAACTTATGACACATGGACACGAACTAAAGGGGGGGAATGTGGGTGGGAGGGGTGGGCAGGGTGGAGGGGAGTGAAGGGGAAAATGGGACAACTGTAACAGCATAATCAATAAAATATACTTTTAAAAAATGAAACCCAAATAAAAAATACAATCTTCTAAAACTGAATCAAGATGAAGCAGTAAGCATAAACATATAAATAACAGCTAATGAAACTGAAGCAGTAATTAGAAAACTTTATTTCATGGTCTCTTGTTATATTTAGCTTGTGTGTTTGTGTGTTGATCAGGTTCCACTTATAGGTAGAATCATATGGTATTTCTCTTTCACCCCCAGCTTATTTCACTTAGCATAATGCTTTCCAGTTCCATCCATGCTGCCGCAACAGGTAGAAGTGCCTTCTTTCTTTCTGCTGCATAGGCATGGTGGAGGCATGGTGGGGTGAAAATGGAGACAATTGTACTTGAACAACAATTTTTTTTAAAAAGAAAACTTCCAGCACACAAAAGCACTGGACCAGATGATTCACAAGAGAATTATATAAAACATTTAAGGAAGAGCTAACCCCTATCCCTCTCAGACTATTAAAAAAATCCAAGAAGAGTGAAAACCCCCAAGCTCTTTTTATAAGCCTGGAATCATCCTAATCCCCAAAACAGATAAAAATTATGGTACATTTACATGATGGAATACTACAAAGCAGAAAGAAAGAAGGAGCTCCTACCCTTTGCAACATCATGGATGGAACTGGAGAGCATTATGCTAAGTGAAATAAGCCAGGCAGTGAAAGACAAATACCATATGATCTCATCTATAAGTGGAACCTAATCAACAAAACAAACAAGCAAGCAAAATATAACCAGAGACATTGAAATTAAGAGCAACCTAACAGTAACCAGAGGGGAGGTGGGAGTGGATAATGGGGGGAGAGGGATAAAGTGTTTTCAGGAACAACTATAAAGGACACATGGACAAAACAAAGGAGAGGTGGGATCAGGGGAGGGAGAGGGGGATGGCTGGGGGGGATTGTGGGAGGGGATGCAGACAACTGTACTTGAACACAACAAAATAAAATAAAATAAAAAATATAAAAAGACACAACAAAGAAAGAAAACAACAGGCCAATATTGCTGATGAACACAGACACTAAAATCCTCAACAAAATATTGGCGAATTGCATCCAACACATTAAAAAGATTGTACACCATGATCAAGGGGGATTCTTCCCAGGGATGAAAGGATGGTACAATATTTGCAAAGAAATAAATGTACTACGGAGTTCCGGCCAAGATGGAGGCATAGGCAGTCACACTGTGCTTCCTTGCACAACCAAGACTGAAAACAACAAAGATTGAGAAACAATTAACAACCAGAACAGAGGGAAATTCATTAAACAGAAGTCGGGCTCCAGTACATCCAGACCAGTAAGGAGTGGCGGAGTCGGGAGGCCTGCGAAGTGGGGTCGAGAGGCGCTGGCTGGCAGGCGCGGGCGCGCAGGGCGCAGACGGCAGCGGACGGACCGGTGGCTGACGCAGGGCGCGGAAGCGCGGAGCCGACTAGCAGACCCAGTGAGGGGTGCAGGGCAGCTGGCTGTCCGCAGCCACACGTTTCCGCACGAACTAAGTGAAAACAGGCAGCGCCTCTGCGTTTCAAAGCTTAAGAGCCCCGTCTGGGAACTGAGGCCGGGAGACTCTCCCAGCCTCACAGGAGACTTCTCGGGGAAGCCCACAGAGTCCGAGAAAGTACACCAGCCCACCGCCCAGGAGCCAGCACAGCAAGGGCCCAGTTTGCTTGTGGGAGGCAGGGGAGGGGACGGAAGTCCTAGAGAGAGCGGAGCAGGCGCCATTGTTCCCTCTCAGACCCCGCCCCCACATACAACGTCACAACCCAGCGACTGGGGTGCCCAGTCCTGTGAACACCTAAGGCTCCGCCGCACTTACAAAATAGCCGCATCCGAACCAAAGGAAAATTAAAAAGATGGCTCAAACATATTTGAAAGCCCCAGAACGAATTTTTTTAAGTGACCAAGAAATTGCCGAATTACCAGATGCACAGTTCAAAGCACTGTTGATCAGGAAGCTCACAGAATTGGTTGACTTTGGACATAAATTAGATGAACAAATGCAGGCTACGATAAGAGAAATGAAGGAAAACG
>PVIA01016653.1:0-18157 GCA_004024845.1 Tonatia bakeri | reverse complement strand
CAATTTAACTATTTTTAAGTGTCCAGTTGAATAGTATTATGTATATTTACATTGCTATGAAAGAGATCTCTAGAACTACTTTTACTTGAAGAACTGTAATTCTGCGACCATTAATTACTATCTCTTTATTGTTCTCTCAGACTAGACCTTGGTAATCATTATTCTACTTTGTATATCTATTAATTTGACTACTTTAAATATCTAATTGGAACCATGTGGTAATTGTCCTTTTGTGACCAGTTTATTTTGTTTATCATAATGCCCTCAAGGTTTATCCATGTTATAGCATGCAATAGGATTTTCTTTCTTTCTAAGGCTGCACTGTTTCACTGTATATATATACCACATTTTGTTTATCTATTCATCTGACATTTGGATTAATATTCTACCTCTTGGCTGCTATAAATATTGCTGCTCTGAATATAGGTATGCAGATATCTCTTCAAAACCTTGCTTTGCATTCTTTGGAATATATACCCAATAGTGGGATTGGTGGAGTATATCGTAGTTCTATTTTTAAAGTTTTGAGGGATCCCCTGTACTCTTTCCTGTTTTTTGTTGTTGTTGTTGAGGCCATACCACTTTATAACCCCACCAACAATGCACAAGGGTTCCAATTTTTCTGTATCTCAACCAACACTTGTTATTTTGTTCTTCCTTCCATCCTTTTGTCCCTCTTTTCCTCCCCTTGCTCCTCTTATGTTTTGCTCTCTTTATCTCTTGCTTTCTTCCTCTTATTCTTCTTGTTCTCCTTCTTCTTGTTTTCGTTTTTCTCCCTCTTTCTCTCCCCCATCTCTTTCTGAAAGTAGTGTTCCTATGAAACCTTTCATAAGCTGGAATAATGTAAGTGAAGAGTAGTCCCCAGTTTTAGAAAGTTTGCATTATGCCACTTCACTTCTCTGAAAGACCTACATTAGTATGGTTACAGCATTTTTTTCATAGAAGTGAAAATTGTCTTTGGGTTTTTTTTTTAATTAATGAAAACAGGTACAAATGTAGGTCTTTTGTAAAAGTGAATTGGCATAATGTGAACTTATGAAAAGCTGTGGATACCTGTATATTTATCTGTCATTCTTCTTTCTATAATAAATGAGAATTTAATAAATACTCACAGTGCTACCTTGGTTGTACGCCAGTATTTTTATTTTTAAAAGATTACTTTTGCTACTGTGCTGTGAATATATGAAGTTTGAGAGCTTGGTTAAGGGTAGATTTGTAGTGCTTGACATAAAGCCTGGTGTTCACTTTTGGAAATAATTATTGTATAGTGTTAATGTGGGCATACTCTATCTTTAGATATAAAATTTACTTAATGCTTTATGAAAATAATTAAATTAATTTTATAATACATTCTTGAGAAAATATTTCTGAAAAACTAACATTAGTTTTTAAATGGAAACATATTTAGAGAATTATCAGGAGGAAAAGGCCAACTTTGAAGAACTATAGGTGAAATTTCACTACAGTTGAGAGAACTCAGCATGATATGAATCTCAAACATTGTGAAATTATTTTGATCTTTCTGTGACTACATTTAGAGTAAAAAATCAAATATCTGCCATTTGTTCTGTTAAGTAAATGAGTTCATTTTTTTTGTTCATGGGATTAACTTTTTTATTGAACTATAATTTTTTCTTTATTTTGATTTTAGTAAGTAAATTTCTACATAGAATTTTAAGTTTATTTGCTTTAAATCTTTAACTTTCACACAAGGAAGCCATGATACTTTTCCGGTTTCTGAAAAAAGTATCTGTGACTGCTATAAAGTTGTAGCTTCTACTGAAAATTTTTTTAATAAAGTGAAAACAAAAATATAAATTTAAAACACTACTTATTTTTACTGTTATTTTTTAGACTTAGTAGTTAAATACAACAGATATTTTATTTTATTCATTTGATATTTATTATATTAGATTTTCATGTGTTCTAATTTCAGGCCTTTGAAGACAATTTAATTGAAGCAAGGAAAGAAATTGAAGTTTCACAGAGCAAATATAATGCTCTGTCATTACAGTTGACTAATAAACAGACTGAACTTATCCAGAAGGATATGGATATTACTCTGGTCAGGCAAGTATATTCAGTTTTTAATTTAATATTATAGAACTGTTATTAGTTCATAACAGCAACATTTATGTTTATTATTAATACCCCAAAATGACAAAAATGTGTCTTCTGTGGGTATGTATGTTGTGCATTGTAACTATCTGGAATTATATACATCAAACTGGGAATAGTCGACTGGGGAGAACCGGGGATTTCACGAGATTCACTAGCAAGGGTAGCCAACCTTTTGGCATTTCTTGACCACACTGGAAGAAGACTCTTCTTGGGCCACACATTAAATACATTGCGTCACATAGTCACAAAAAAACTCATAATGTTTTAAGTAAATTTACAATTTTGTGTTGGGCTGCATTCATAGCCATCATGGGCTGCAAGCAGCCCACAGGCTACAGGTTGGACACTACTGGCAAAAGCATGCTCCAAGAGTAGCCTTGTTTCATTTTTTAACAAGAATAATGCATTCATTTATTGTTTCCTTTTTAAATTCCTAGCCATATATTATATAATATTTATTACTGTTATAATGAAAAGCCCATTTTAACTTTTTATGTTCCAAATAGTTGTAGTTTGCGAAGTAAAATTCTGTATCAAAATAGTTAATATTTTAGTACCCTTCATAAAGTAGGATTACTTGTAAAACTTGTGTTTTTAGGCATTTTGAAAGATTTACAAGTATAATTTATAATTATCTTTATCAGAAAATAGTGTTAGAATAAATAATAAATTTTATACATGCATAAACATATACGTGCCATGTATATAAACATGTACACATGCATATATGTATAGAGAGTTTATCATATACCTCTCAAAGCAGTTTTATCTTCTGAGCTACCACTATATATAGCATGTATATTATGTATTTACATCTGATACATATAATTATAATTAATATTATATAATATATAATTATAGTATTATACATACATATTATATATTTACACGTGTACATATGTGTAGCATATTGCAAGATGTATTGGGGCAGGAATTTTTCTTGGATAGTAGTTAATGTATATATATGATCCTGTTACCCAAGCAAAAATTTACTTTGTCACATTTTAAATCTTCATTTCAGAGGGGTGAGGAAAAGTATAAATTTTATATATGATAGACTGGTCAGCTTATTGACTCATGGTACAATTATTTTTAAGCTATAGAATATTAAAAACAATAAAAACATAGTTTAATAAGTGGGCTTAGCACATTTGGTAGATACAAGTCAGTGTATAAAATTCAAGTGCATTTTTTTGCCACCAAAAGGTTAGGAAATGAACTTAAAAATAATGTAATTTACAGTATGACTAAAAATATGAAAAGTATAATTAAAAATATGTTTTATTGTTATACAGAGAACTATAAAACATCATTGAGAGAAATAAAAGGTTTAATGTGTGCAGGGATATAAAGTTTATGGTTTGGAAGACTCAATATGATGAAGATGTCAGTTCACTTCAAATAGATATTGAGGTTCACATTATCATTAATTAATGGGAAACCATTACTACCCCTAGACCAGAAGGGGTAAGGAGACTTATAGGAGAATTATCCTTAGAGGAACAGAGGTTCTGCCATCTGTGGTTCAGCTGAGTGGGAGCTAGGGAAAGAAATACTTTTTCCTCTTCCTCCTTTACCCTCTTACCATAGGCTAGCACTTCAAACTAATCAAAATCAGTCAAATCTAAAGGACAAGGAGCCACTGTAATGTAGTCTGTAGAGGTTAACCTCTTAGGCTAGAGAGTAGGCTGGAGTACAAGAGAGTAGGTTAGAGATGGCTGGGTAAGAAAATAGTGGCACATCCTCTGCTATTTCTTTTTTAGTGCTTTCCTGGACATTTAATGCTTATTAGTTTTTCTGTGTGAACTTTAGAATGTGAACTTTTCTGTGTGAACTTGCTTACTTTTTGTTGAGGACCTTATTGCAGGTTTGTCAAACTCATTTTCACCGGGGTCCACATCAGCCTTGGGGTTGCCTTTAAAGGGCCGAATGTAATTTCAGGATTGTATAAATGTAACTACCCCTTAACAGTTAAGCAAGAGCTCAGTGCTGCTGCTGAGTAGAAACAAGGTGCTGGGCCGGATAAAACAAGGTGGAGGGCCAGATTTGGCCTACGGGCCTTGTGTTTGCCACTTGTGTATTAGAGCATCAAATTTACAAGTAAACCTAAAGAGAATTGGCATCATTATGATATCAGTTTTCATGTCTTAGAGTACAGCATGCCATTCCATTTGTTTCAGTACCTTCATGTCCCTACAGAATGTTTTATGTTGCTTCCCGTACCAGTTTTTGATGTTTCTTGTTAAAATTTATTCCTAGCAAGTTCATTTTTTTGTTACTATTTTAAATGGTATCTTTCTACCTGGTTTTATATATTGTTAAAGTGCTCATAAGTGCACTTTTCACTCCTGATGTATTCATTCCTGTACTTTAATTCATCTCAAAGGCCCACTTTTACCAGGGCCTTCCCTTTTGCTAGAGTACACTTTCTCCCACATTGGCATAAGATTTAGCTATGTGACTTATTTTGGCCTATGGAACGAAAGTGAAAGTGACATATGCCACATCCTATTTTAAAAATCATCGCTTTGATTTGCCTTTGCTTTTTGCCCTCTAGAATGGCTTTTTCTTAATAATGCCAGTAGAGTGGCTTCTTCTTAATACAGTTCATTGCTCTGTTTTGGGTCTTAGAAAAGAGGAAATCCACACATAATGTGAGCAGGCAATAAATCTTGTTTGTATAAATGATGAAGGTTTTTTTAAACTTTAGAATAACTGAGAGAAACTGAAACCCTTTGTCTTATTTATCAAATTTGACCTCTAAAGAGAGGTAAGTGCCCATCAGTAAATGAGTGGATTAAAAAAAACTATGGTACATTTTCACAATGGAATTCTATGCAGCAGAAAGAAGGAAGGAGTTCCTACCCTTCACAACAGCATGGATGGTTCTGGAGAGCAGTATGCTAAGTGAAATAAGCCAGGCAGTGAAAGACAAATACCATATGATCTCCCCTATAAGTGGAACCTAATCAACAAAACAAACAAGCAAACAAAATATAACCAGAGTCATTGAAATACAGAACAAACTGACAATAATCAGAGGGGAGTGAGGGAGAGGGATAATGGTGGAAAATAGGGGAAGAGTTTTCAAGGAACATGTATAAAGGACATGTGGACAAAGCCAAACGGGGTAGGATTGAGGGTGGGAGGCAGGGGTGGGTGGGGTGGGGTGGAGTGGTGGTGGTGGAGGGGAAATGGAGACAAATGTACTTGAACAATGATTTTTAAAAAAGAGATTTTCCTAATTTATCCCATCGTCCACTCAAGTCCTCAAATAACATTACTGTAACTGGGTCATTGGATTTATCTTTCAGCAATACAATATTTTTAAACAAAACTTAATATTTTTCTTGAGGTGGGAAGAAACATTGTTCATTCTCGGCATCCTCTCAGCTCAACCCACACTTTCCCTACATTCCTTTTTCAAGTTGGTCTAGAGGAAATTCTCAAGTTTGAACCTACCAATTAAAATTGTTTTCCATAACATTCATTTTACTTATAACTGCTTTTATTATGAATTTTAATGCTGTTATTACATCTTTCCTTTTGACAGTTATTCATGTTATCCTTTTTATTTCATCTACTTAACGTGTATCTTACCCCATATAATCTAGAAAACAGAGCCTGAGTGAAGGAATATGTACTGATTACTTATTTGGGGTATTCAGTTTCAAGGCAAACACAGTGGGCAAAGAAGAATCGAGGCAGGGAAGCATAAAAAAAACAATGAGGTACAAAATAGACAGGGGGAGGTTAAGAACAGTATAGGAAATAGAGAAGCCAAAGAACTTACATGGACAACTCATAGACATGATCTAAGGGGGGAATGCTGATGGGAGTGGGGGTGCAGGGCAGAGGGGAATAAAAGGGAGAAAACAATGGGACAACTGTAATAGCATAATCAATAAAATATACTTCAAAGAAAAACAAACATGCTTAACTCCAAGTTTACAATAGAAATCACACTGAAAAATAAAATAATGAGTTCTTTTGTAAAGTCCAAAAAAACCTTCAAATGAACAACAATTCAAGAAAATGTTTTACTGTGAGCCATGAAGAGACAGCACATGCACTGAATTAGCTAGCCAGGTTGTTTTTGAGCTATTGCAATCCATCAGATGGAAAAAGAAAAAAGAAATGTCTGGTTTGTCTTCCATTGGTCAAAATATACTGCTTACCATGACTGTGTGTTAACATTTTATCCTAATCTGGAAGTGGTACAAGGAGACAAAGGTGCTAGGCATGCAGGTGGTTGACCTCGAGTAATGGAGCCACATAAACTGTATGAATTTCATAGGCCGAAATGGTTAATAGGCTGAAGTACAGCCAAAGACCGTGAACCTAAAAGGCAAGTGAGGCTGAATCTGAAAAGTCACATGAGATGTGTCTAATACAAAAACAAATATGCAGTAAGGGAATGGAATTATTTTAGGTGCTCTGTTTATAGCAGTGAATAAAAATGTTTCTGACTTCACAGAGATTTTATTTATATCTGCACATCTTGGCCTTCTATGAGTAATTCAGAGAGGTGCAATGTTTTTTTTTTCCATACTTTTTCTAAACCTTATTCCTTAAGTAACTCCTACTCAAAGGTATTCATTTCCTTTGAGTATGCACAATAAAATTCGTTTTTCTTAATTCTAAGTACTTCCCTTTTAAAAAGAGCCCTCCTAGTTTTTCTTTACTCATTTCAAACGAGGCAAAAATTCAAAATGTAGGCAAATTCAGTGTTTTCCCATGGTCCAGATGTGTGAGTTTTGTAAGCCTTGTTACTTATTTTGATACTGATCATGTTCTGAGTTTTATATTTGCAACATTGGTGTACATCCTATCACATCTGCTTTTCAGAGAATGGTGTGGGGAGACACAGATTAAGAAATATATTTATATAGTATAAGATTATGCTTCCATTGCACTTAGACTATGTATGTCCAGAAGATAGCATGAGATGTCAAGAGTATGGTCTTTTCTGAGTTGATTTTTAATATTCTAGTGCCTTACATCATGTACACCTTGATACTGTTGTGTTTCTTCTTATTAAAGATACATGTATTTTGTTCTACATGACCCTTAAATGCAAGCCAGCTACTGATGATGATCCTCTCTTTAAGAAATAACAAATGTTTTCTAGCATTGGAGGAGATATAAATTTGCTGTGTTTTATGTTGTATTGAAAGATATGTTTTTTTTCCTTTGGGTGAGGTATTATACAAATGCTTTTTTTAAATTTTATTAAATTTGTTGGGCTGACATTGATGAATAAAATTACACAGGTTTCAACATCACCTGTATGTGGCATTGTTCACCACCCAACATCAGTCCCTCTTTTGTCACCATATATTTCACTCCTCTTTAACCTTTTCTATCTCCTCTCATCCCCCTTTTCCTGCAGTAACCAGTGTACTGTTGTCTCTGTGTATAAGTTTTTGTTTGTCTTATTTATTTGTTTATTTCAGTTTTATATTCCACATATGAGTGAAATCTTATAGTTGTGACTCTTTCCATCTGACTTATTTTGCTTAGCATGATAGTCTCAAGACCCATCCATACTTTCACAAATACCAGCATGTATGTCAAAAAGATTATGTTTTTATTCCCATCGTGCCCCCTTTCTAATATATTTACTTAGCTCTCCTGGCTAACACCTGTCTTAATTATATATTCTGATGGAATTTTGTCCTACATTCCTCACCTATCTCTTTTGATAATTTTAGCGAATGTTATTTTTGAAGAATAGCACTACTTAGAAAGCATTATTACTATGGGTTACCTCTCCCCTCCTTTTGTAAGTATTATTACATTGCCTAGAGGCATTGTGCCATTATTCTCTTCTCTCTTATCTCCCCAATTTTCAAGCTGTTATCTTCTGCAAGTTTCAGTTTTTTGAATAGTTAGATGGTAATTTAGTCTGAATGTGCCTCCCCAAAGTTCATATGTTGAAATCATAATGCTTAATGTGGTGGCATCAAGAGGTGGGGCCTTTGGGCAGTTGATGCGGAACCCAGCTCCTGGGGTCCGCGACATTGTGGATGAGATATAAGAAATACACACGGACTACTGAGTCCTGTGGAGAAGGACGAAACCACTCTCTCAAGGGGAGAGCAACTGAGTGCCTCGGCAACTCTCTCAAGGGGAGAACACACCGACCCTTGCCTGGACAGGCTTTTATTGGTTTCTAGTCGCATTACGTCAAAGAAGGTTCTCATTATTTCTAGATTTAGTTAAGTGATTACTTCTTATGCATAACAAAAAAGAAGAAAAAGTTACAAATGCAAGGGAATGAAAAAAATGATTGATTTGGTTACATTTTGTCCTTGGGACATCTTAGCACAGACTTTAGGGAGTTGCTTCAGAGATATACATTAAACATCTGCAGTCTTAACTGAGGGTGAGAGAGTTTTAGCAAAAGCAAATCTCATAGCAGCCTAGGTACAATGCAGGCCTGATTCCCCATGGGAAAGCCAATCTGCACACCTGGTTCCTGTGTGCCACCTCATATTGATCAGTTTTCTGGATCAATACTGGGCTACATTTGCCATTGCCATGCTGATCGGTTCCCTATAGCAATGTTTAGGTCATAAGGGTAAAGTCCTTATGAATGGGATTAATGTTCTTAAGAGTCCTACCTGGGCTGCCTGCCAAGTGCTTTCCACCACGTGAAGATACAAGAAGTTCATGACCCCGAAAGGGACCACTTGACCCTCTAACTTCCAGACTACAAATCTATGAGAAATAAATTTATGGTGCTTGTAAATTACACAGTCTCTGATATTTTGTTATAGCAGCCAGAAATGACTAGAGCAGATGGTCTGTGTATGTGTTTCTGTGTGGGTATAGGGGTTGTTGTATTAGGAGGATATTAATATATAAAATCTCTAAAAAGTAAAGCTCAGTTCTCCCATATAAATATTTATTCATCTTTAACAACTGCATATCTCTTTTGTTCCTTCTTTCTGTCAAGATTCATCTTACATGAACGAATCACCATTTTGAGGTTGTATGCAAAGAAAAGTTTCCATTAAAAAATAATCTCCAAAACATATACCATAAAGTGTTGTCTTGTAAAATATATATTTATATATTTTTTCTCTTCAGATTGAATATGCAATTTTTTTATTTTTATATGACATATATCACATAGGATTCACTACTATAGGAATCTAGAAATCTCATTCACAGAGGTGTGGTTTTCCTGGACCTTTAGTGTCATTACTACCATCACTTCTTTATTTGACGTCCCACTTGCCAATTTCACCCTTGGTGTGTTGGAAGGACTGGGTTTGCCCTTTGTTGCTGTCCTTCCTTCTTACTTTTTTACCTTATCATTTCCATTACCTAGATTAGATGAGGCACAGAAATTTCAGCCCAGGCTTTGGGGTTACAAACTGATGGTGCTTTAAGGAACTTTGGTTTGAAAACTTCATTTATTTGCCTTTGGGATTCTTTTTAATACATTTAAAGTTATATATAATATACAGTGAAAGGTTGACTTATCCTGTATTCAGAACTCCCTGATAACTGTCATTGACCTCAGTACTTATCAATTATTGAAAATGAAGTGTAAGTTCATTTCAGTAAGAAGGTGGTACTATGTCCATATATTCAGGGTTTTTATTACTGTCAAGCTATAAAGGAAAATTGATAAGTATTTGGCTTTGTAAGTTATAGTAGTTCTATCAATACATCCTAGGTGTATGTGATAAATATTAAATACATTATATGTTATTTCTTTTATTAGTATTTTTGCCTGCAGTAAAAAATAACAGATGAAAAAATGGAAGATAATCTATAACCTTAGGTGAACACAATTATTTAACAGAGATGATCTTTATGCATGCTTCTCTCTATTTATTGCTTGTTTTGCACAGAAAGGAGTTGCAGGAACTGCAGAACCTGTACAAACAGAATAGTGCACATACAGCACAGCAAGCAGAGCTCATCCAGCAGCTGCAGCTTTTGAACATGGACACGCAGAAAGTACTAAGAAATCAGGAAGATGTTCATACAGCAGAAAGTATATCATATCAAAAAGTATGCTTTTATTCTGTCATAAAAATGTAAATTTACATGTATGAACTTATAGAATATGTAGAATTCAATTATATTTTCAGATTTCAACATTTCTTTGTTACATGTTCCTTCAAAATTAAAAATGAAATATGATTTGATTTGGTGATATTTAATATTTTGTGTTTTCTTTATGGTTGTTAAAGCCAAACATTTAAATATAGATGTGAATTTATTCTGTAGGATATTATTTTATAAATTTGAGTTTTGATATCTACTATAAAACATATTAGGACTGTAGCCCCCAAACCAAAATGGATTTGGAGAATGGAATTAGCCTTCTGTATGAAAAATTATTCATCAAGTGTGATTCTAGTTTATAACCTAATGTGGTCTTTCATTATGCAATTTGTGCATTATTTTCATGACAAATCTGCACAAATAACAAATGGGTTTTTAGGATCAGTTTTAGGATCAATGATGAGGTCTTTAGAATCAGTATTTTCCAAGGATTTTTCTCTCTTTATTTTATGTTTTCTTTATAAAATGAAAGTATTCATTTTACTTTACAGTTGTTTAAGGACTCCCCCAAGAAGGCTTATCCAGGTATTTAGGTATGCTGACTGACTCAGAAGCAATAACTATAGCTAATAATTAAAATAGGCACCATTATAGTTTTGTTTTAGTTTCTATATTGGTCAATCCTGAGAAATTGATGTTATTCCCTCATAATAGTTGAGGCAACCAAAGGCTTAGAGAGGATAATAGAGCAATCTGTGTTATTTTGAGTTTTTTTTAATCTAAAAAAAGCATCATGAAAATTCAGTATTTATAATTAATATGAAATAAATAGCCACTAAATAAACTTTAACACATACTTTATTTATTGGTTGATTTGAGAGTGAGAGTATAAGGGAGAAAGAAAGACATTAATTTGTTTATCCACTTATTTATGCATTTATTGGTTGATTCTTGTATGTGCCCTGACCGAGGATCAAACCCACAACCTGCAGCCTTGGCTACCAGTCTGGAGCCTAAACACATTCTTTTAAATGATGCTTTGCAACCGTGCTTTTCCATCTATATTATGTGTTCCCTTCAGATTTCCCCCAGGACATGAATGGTAACAAATAGAAGGGTAGGGCCTATCCTCTCCATTTCAACAGAGCCAGCTCCACCTTATTTTTAAAGTGGGATTGTCCATTATGCTTTTGTTTCTTTTTTTCTTTTGCACTCCTTTTATTTTACAAAGTTCTACATATGCTTCCATAGCCTCTCCAATGAAGTCAATTTCAAAGGAAATGAAAGTTTTTGTCATTGTCTTCAGTCAACAAATCTTAGAAAGAGCATGATTGTTTGATTAACTATAATGGTTTCCAGTCTTTAAAATTCTTTTTTTTAAACTTTGCTTTGTAAGTTTTTTATTCTTATTTATTCTGTTAGAGTTGTTCCAATTTTTCCCCCTTTGCCTTCCTCTGTCCTGCACCTCCCCACAGTCAACCCCGACACCATGTCCATGGGTCATTGATTAACTGTTCTTTGACTAATCCCTTCCTCTTCTTTCTACCATTCCTTCCTCCCCCATCCCCTCTGGCAGCTGTATGGCTTTTCATTGTTTCCATGTCTCCAGCTCTGTTTTGCTTTTTAGTTTATTTTGTTCATTAGATTTCTCTTATAAGTGAGGTCATATGGTATTTGTCTTTTGCTGACTGGTTTGTTTCACTTAGCATAATAGTCTACAACTCCATCCATGCTGTCACAAAGGGTAGCTTAAGTGCCCATCAGTAGATAGGTGGCTGAAAAAACTGTGGGATATTAACACAATGGAATACTACCCATCAGAAAGAAAGAAGAAGGAATTCCTACTTTTATGCTTTTGTTTCTAAACCAGTCTCTATTGACTTGAAAAATTGGACCTTATTAGAAACTTTAATTTTTTCTCTTTTTTACTTATACATTTAACTCAAACATTTCTTTCTTAGTTTTTGCTTAATGTCCCATACCCATGGCAGTTTATATTCAAATATAGCCTTGTTACCATTCTCTGTGAAAACAGCCCCAATCATTATTCTTCAGCCACTGATTGTAGAGATTTGCTTTTTTTTCCCTGTAACATTGCAGATTTTTCATTAGACTTGTTTTCATTTTCCTAGAAAATGTTTTAGTTTTGGAGTTCAGGATTTTTGAATTTGGGAATGATCACACTACTTTATTTGTCATAAATAAACAGTATGCTACTGTTCAGACTTCCAGTGTTTATTTGTATTAAATTATTTATTCTATTTCTAGAGCATTTTACTTAATACTTCTCTTTCTTCCTGTTACACGTGTTTTTCTAAAATTTTCAAATAAAATCGAATAATCTAATAGTTCATTCAATGAGATAAATTATTTACTTAAAAATTAAGATCTTTATATTTTCACATAAATTAATTTTATTTTTTCTAAATAATAACTGTGGCCTAGCTGTAAGACTCAGGTGAAAAAAATAACTGAAATATTATATTCATAATTTACCTCCAATTCTTGCAAAGCTTATTTCTTTAAGAGTTAGGTATTCTTAATTTATTATTATAATGAATGTAGTTTCTGTTTCCTCTCTTTCTCTCAATTCTTCTCTTGTCTTCACTTTATTGTTTTTGCTTCTCTCCCATTTCTCCTCCTTTCTCCAATTTATTAAATTGACTTATATCATAGCATCTATTTTATTATCTGAAGAGATTAAAAAAAAACAACAGCTGCCCACAAAGATAGGATGAGCGGTATGAGGAGGGGAGACAAAGGTGAAGAGAGAAAACTAAAAATAATTTTGAGCACAGGATAGAAGTGTGTCATATTTTTCCAAAGATCTCCATAACAAATCATTAGTTTTATAAGGGAAAGTACCTAAAAGATAATGTTCAGGGCTTCTCTGGAAGAAAAACAGCCAACTGAAATCAAATTAAGTTAGTGTGTTTTCTCTCTGATTATGTAGTCATTTATTTAAATTCTAATCATTTTTATACCTTTGCACATCATTTATATACATGGGTATGATTTAAATAAAGATGGGAATTGTATCAGTATTTATAATTTCCAGACCACCTAACATGTTTATTCTATTTAATGATAATTACATGACATGAACTAATATCAATCCAGAAAAATAAGGAATTAGGTTATACATACTTTTAGTTTAAACTGCATGTTAAATCTGAATTTTTCCTTCTTATTTTTCTACTATGAACTGGTCTACTTTTCACCTGAAGAATTTATTGTGTCAATCAGAGTAGCAAATAGTATACTTGCACACTATTTATGGAAAATATATTCTTTAAACAAATTAGTCATTGAGTCACAGAGCATATGCTTTTATTTTTAAGGTAAATAAAATATCGTCTTGTTCTACCACACTGATGAAAATATGAGTAAAAGAGTTCTGCAGTCTCAGCTCCTGAAAATGAAAGGACTTGGAGTTTGGGGTCTTATCTCTGGAGATAACATGCTTTCTGTTTCTTGGAGATCCTTTTAACCTCTTTTCAACACAAGATAGCATGAAGAATAGTAGCATAATAAGTTACTCATGAATTATAAGGATGATACTTTTAAAGTATGTAGGGGAATATATGGTTAAATGTTTGCATGGGCCAGAATCTTGCAAAAGACTATGATCCACTTCATTTTTTTCTGACTATTAAAGAAATTGTAGAGAAAATAGCCTTTCTGAAAACTGCTATAAACAGTTGTGATTGTTAATAGGGAAAAGGTTAGTCAAGAAGCCTAAACCAGTGCAGATGAATGAATTAGTTATATTACCTAATTTACTCAATTGAGAACTTTTTTTGACTTACTCTGCTATTATTAATGAGATGAAAATAAGATGGTATTTAACTAGGGGACTGGAACACACTAAACCTTTGCATCCTTGCAAGATCTCCTGGAGAAATATTCTGTTATCCTAAGGCTTTATCACCACAGAGTACTTAGAAATAAAAATAATCTTAACCTCCTTGAAAGCATTTTTAGCCAAATTTACTGGCAGGCTGGGCCTAGAATTAGAAATGGCTAAAGGCTGTCTTTGAGTCCTGTACTCTAAGTTCACAACTAAGTGGTCGTATTAAATAAGTGAAGCCCAACCAGCTATCAAAAAAATGCAAGTAGGATGTGTACATTGGAATATGAAAAAGGGATAGGATAGGCTTTGTTCCAGTTCCTGGAGCAGGGCTAGTCTAGATCACCCGTTCCAGGCTTTCTCAGTTCTTTTTTATCTGTTGCTTGGAAGCATGGATATTTTTCAGAGAAAGACAGTTTGCCTCAGTGTCTAGAGTTGCCCACCCAGTCGTATCAGATCAAGTCAGGGCAACTTCTGAATAAGAAGGAGTACAATCGCATAAAGTGTGTGGTAGAGAGAGCAAAGTAGAGAACACAAGGAGATCGTTGTTAGTCTTCATTTTTATTGAAACAAAGTAGAAGGGAGAGGAGAAGAGATAAAGAAGAGATACTAAGAGCCTTCTGGGTCAAAAGGCAGTTCCATTTTTAATTTTCTAAGGAAATTCCATACTGTTTTCCACAGTGGCTACACCAGTGTGCATTCCCACCAAAAGTGCACTAGGGTTCCCTTTTCTCTGCATCCTCTCCAACACTTGTTTGTTAATTTGTTTTGATGGCCATGGTGTGAGGTGGTATCTCATTGTGGTTTTAATTTGCATCTCTCTGATGGCTAGTGATTGGCTGGGGTAAGGGGGGAGTGGTAGGGTGAAAATGCAGACAATTGTAGTTGAACAACAATAAAGTAATTTATGGGGGGAAAAAAAGAGCCTTCTTCCATAAGTGATTAGACACAGAGCCTTATATCTGAAGAAACATCCTCAGACATAACACCCAAGAGAAAAGTACATGATACACTTGGCACTAAAGGCAGTAAATTGATCCTCAGTCCTGACCACACACTATCAGCGTGCTTGCACCTTGGGCAATGGGAGGGAAATTAGGAGTTTGTTGACACGTACCAATATTCATGAGATGCTCAAGTATTCAAAATCTGAGCATTATTTTTAAAATTTTTTTACCGATGTGTAATTTGAAATATGTAAGTTCTTTAGTGATATTATTTTCCGTCATTTTCCCCTAAAGAGATTAATTAGTGCTGATCGGGTAAATCTGGTTAGTCCTAATAAGCATACAAATAAGAGAAAGTGGTTAAATAACCTTTAAACTGAATGTTTGTATGCTATTGGGCAGACCTTCAACTCATCATAGCTTCTAATCTTTCTAGTCAGCTTTGCTCTGTCTCCATATTTTTCTTTTTTCTTTTCTGCCCTGAACTCATCATGAAAGCAGCAACATAGCATAGGCAGGTCACCATAGGGCCAGCCCTGATCCCTTCATCGTTCCTCAAAGCTGTCAGGTTCCTACTCTCTCTTCCCTCATAGAGTATCTGATGGTATCAGCCGTGGAAAGGACATTGGATATACTCCCTGGTATAAAGGTAATTGGAAAGGAAAGTACAAATTTATGTCCTGAAATTCTTTGTAAGCTATATACACAACTTTATTAATATTGCTTAGACTTTGGCTGTAAAGAGAAATGGATTATTTAAAGTATCTACAATAATATAGAGGTATAATCTCTTATAGAAAGTTAAAAAGTATACTGAGCTAATTATATGTCAGAGGAATGGTTTGGAGAGTCTTGTTTTATGGTAAAGTGTATGTTGGAGAAAAAACTGATGGAAAGAGACTTCACAAGCCTTTTTTTTATTTTAAACTTTTAGAAATTAAAGTATAGCATACACGCAGAAAAGTACTCTGTCCTCTTTTGTGTGGTTAGGTTTCTTCCCATAAAGCAAGGCCTAGTAATAGAAGATTCTCTCCATCCATCTAAGAACCTACTAAATTAACTACATAATTTTGAGATTCTCTCATTTGGGATTTTACTTTTGTTATAAAATCTTACTATTAGCCATCTATATAGGGATCTCGTATATATATATATATGTATGTATATATATGTATATATATAATCTTAACACAAATTTCAGCAACACAAATCTTAGCTCTTGGATCACTTTCTTTGTCTCATCAGTAAATATACATATGGATTCTTTATGTGAATCAGTTAAAATGAATTATGCCTCATTAAATCACAATCAAAAGTTGAGATTTTCATCAGAAATAGATTTATGAGTATTGGAGACATACCATTGTTAACCATAGTTGATTCTCTGTATGATACCACTTATGTACCATATGCTGTCTCACAGTCTTAATAAAACTCTAGTTTTAAATTTGTTTAATGCATGTTGCTTTGAGCTAAGAAAAATTAGTAATCTCTAATGCCTTTAGAACATTACTTCTATTTTATCACTCTGTTCAGGGTCTTAAATGATTCCCTGTTGTTTATAGAAACACATCTATCCTCCTTAACCTGGCACTCAGGTGTCTTTATGTTCCATTCATAGTCATATTGCCTGACTTTGTCTCTCTTCTTATTCCTTCTGCCCCTCTTCCCCTCCTTAAGCAGTAAATGCTAATTTATCCTAAATGGGATAATTGATCAAGAACTAATTATATATATATTATATATTTATATATCATATATAAAATATAAATATATTAAATATATAAATTATATATTTATATAATCATAAAAGTGATTTTTGTGTATATATATATATATATATATATATCAGTCAAGAACAAACCTAATAAACTCTCAGTGTTAAGACTCTTGTTTTTTCTCCTCTTTCAAAGGACACTCATACTAAGTCCAATCAGGCTGATGTATTTTATGCTCCCTTTTTGTCCTTTCCTATCACTCTATAATTTTTTTCACATTTTTGCCACTTCTAGAATGACTTTTTATTTTTATTCAGTTTCTATAATACCACCATGGTTGAGTTCAAGTCCTTTTTCTTTTTAAGGAGCCCTCCAAGATTAATATGGCACATTTTCCTATATTATGTTGGCCAATAATACATACTGTTTTTCAAAATATCAAATTGTGGTTTTATGTTGATATTTGATATTGTTTAGTTTTCTATGTGTTTATATCTTGTTTTCCTGCTTAGACTGTTAAAATAACTTGAGTGCAAGGACTGTGTCATGTATAATCCTGATATATATGTACATGTGTGTATATATTGTATATATACACAAATGTAACTTTTAATTGATTATTAATAGATTTGAATGTATTTTTTGAAACAGCTTTACAATGAGTTACATATTTGTTTTGAAACCACAAAATCAAGTGAAGCTATGCTCCGGCAAAGTGTTGTTAGTCTTCAGGATCAGCTATCTCAAAAAGAGCAAGAAAATGCTAAATTAAAAGAAAAGCTTCAGGAATCACAAAGAGCACCATATCCTTTACCTCAAGAAAGTGACTCAGACCACTCGGAGCAGGTGAGAGATGTTTTCTAGAAACATTGCCCTTTGCAATATCATATTAAATCCTCTCCTACAATTGACTGAAACATACTTTTGCAAGTATTAGAGTATAAATTGTGGCAGATAGTTTTATGTTGTGCTATTTTTATACTCTGTATACATGAATATGGATACTTGAATATACACAATATAGATTCATAGAGAAATGAATATACAGGTTATGTCTGGTATAGTTGTTCTGATGAAACAATTTGCTGATTTACACTAACGAGAAAATGAATTGGTCATGTCCATTTTGAGACCTTTTAACTGGGTGAGGTAATGGCATGGGAAGAATACTGAATAGGAAGTCTCACAAAGTGCTTTTTATAATGCCTGGTATAGGGTACCTGCTACCTTTTAAGGCCTGATTCTGCCACTACCTTGATGTGTGATTTTGATGGTTCAGTTGAACTTTCTATCTATATACTGTGCTATTAAGTGAGGTACTACGAATGTGTATATAAATACGCAGGTTCAAGATTCAGATAAACTTGGGATTAAATTACAACTCTGTGAGCTTTGTGAACTTGAACAGATTACTTTAACCCTTTTAGCCAAAGTTTCTTCACAAATAAAAAAAATGTTGATATTAATGGTATCTGTGTTATAGTTTTTGAGGG
>PVIA01016652.1:0-18158 GCA_004024845.1 Tonatia bakeri | reverse complement strand
AGCCCAAGTAACACCTTAGAAATGCAGCTTTGGCAACTCTGAAGGGAATGTGTGTGTCCATTCAGATGAGACCTCTTCCTGTGAAGGCAGAGTCAATTCTCCTGCTCTCCTGTGCACAGGGAAATTCTTCCAAGCATGTTAAATTCCAGATTCTGACAGGGCAGGGGTGCAGTGGGTCAGAGACTCTGCATCTGAAAAGCCCTTAGGAGGCCTTGATCCTACTGGCCTGTAGGTTACACTTACAATAAATAGCAAGGCTGATGAGGACACATGTGTTTCTGTGAGGAATACCCACTCACACCAGCATTGGCCTCTGCTGTGACTTGGTCTTGGGTCTTTGGAACAACAAAGAGAGCCCTAGGTATCCTGCAAATGAGGATTATCTCTGTTTGTGACACAGAAACCCAGCTGGGCACTGGGTCCTCCCCATGGTCTCAAATTCTCTGAGAAGGTTTAATGTCCTCCCTGCAGGAAGGGCACAGAGATGGCTTTGGGGATGAAAAGGGTTCAAGGTTGGTGAAAATCACAGAGGGAACCCTTCCATTCTCTCAGGTTGTCAGCAGACTGGATTTGCTACCAGGGACAAAACCCCAAAACCTAAAGTCTCAATAGCACCTGCAGTTTTGGAGTGTGAAGTGAGAGGTGTCCTGTGTGTCTCAGGGAAAAATAAGACGGTGGTGAAAGTTCAGGTGCTTTTTCCCTTTCTTGTTTTCAATGGACAGTTTCAAGTAGACCGTTCCTCCCCATGTCTGTTTGTTGGGCTTGTGCTTGTGCTCCCTGACTGTTGGGAGAACCTCTGATTTCTGCCTGCGTGGCTTTTTATGCTCACCTCACCTTGCCCATGGATGATGTTAGACATGAGGTAGAGAGCAGCACAAAAACCTCTGAGAAAGGAGGTGCTCCTTTGCTCTATCAAAGTGAAAAAAAATATCCAAAACCTGTACAGCAACTTAATGAATTTATCTGAACCAAACTCACCTCATATGCCTGGGACCAGGGTCTCAAATCCTGTGAAGGAGGGAGGTTTTGCTGCTTATTTTATACATTATAATCAAAGTAGAAAGTGAAAAACATTGCATAAAATCAACTAAGAGGTGATAGAAAACAACAAGGATATCTCTAGAATTAGGGAAAAAGGCAAAATGGAGATTCATATGTTTTTTACATTGATGACTACAGGATAATTAGCCTTTAGAGGACGCAAAGAAGGCATGCAGATAACACAAAAGTTTCTGTGGTCTCATACGCTTGCTTGTCCCAGACTCCTGTGATGTGAATATTCCAGCAAAGAAAATCACTCTGACATGTCCAAGTTATGGTATCCAGGATGCACAAAAATGGATCAGGACTCACTTAAGGTAGAGCATGACCTTTGCTATGGAAAAGAGAGGCCTAGGATGTGACAACCTGCTATCACCTGCCCAGTTAGAAATTTCTGATTAGAATAATCACAATAATCATGCCTCCTGTGAGGCATGTTGGGCTTGACATGTGGCCCACTGAGCTTGTCAGGTTTATTCCACAACGTTTTTTTGTTTACAGTCTCTAGAAGAAGCAAGTTTGATAGAGCAGTCATGAGGGAGGGCCCAAAAAATGTTTGATGAAGCAAGGGATGAAAATCAGGCCCTTTCTTCATTTCCTTAGCCTAAGCCAGGTTCATGATGCTATTCCTTGTGTGTCTCAATGTCGCCGCCTAGAGGACAGAAGTACACTTGCAGCCACTGTCAGGTGCTGCAGAGGGATACTGACCAGTGTAGGGTGAGCCCAGTGAAAATGTGGCATTGTCTAGAGTACTATAGGTCCAATGTCAGGAGAACTGTCCCACCAGGGGGATGTGCTGTTTTACAAAGAGCTCTTGGCTTTCAAGTATTCAAAGGAATGGACTTATGAAGTTCCTCCTGAGCTTTTGGTGAAGGATGCTGGTCTGGGGGGTCAATCCCCAAAATGCCCTGTGTGTCCTCTGTCACTACATTGGGGTGTTGCATGTAAGTCATTTCTGTGTCCCTGTATTCCCACAGGGCCCAGTGGCTGGAACAGCTCCACATGAACACTTAACCAGGGCCCTGTGGGTACTTCTGCTGGTGAAAGAGAGGTTCTCATAGAGCCCTCAGCCCCTCTGAGATGGAATTAACCACAGATTCTGGGTTTTGCTGGCCCATCATGCACAGGAAGTTTCCCTTGTTCCCCAGGACATCATGAACTACACAGATGTCTTCAAAAACAACAGGCAGGTGTCCCACAGACCAGGAACTCTGGGAATTAAATGTTACCCGTAGTGTTTACTGAGCATCTGTCATGAGTCAGGTTTCTGGCTGGGCCCCAGAAAGTCCAAAGAGAATAAGACATGTGTGAGCCCTGTGCTCATTGAGTTTACCTTGTAAGGCAGACAGGCTCTCAGATAAATCATGGTTTTACAGAATGAATTATAATTCAATGAAGGGCCATGAAAGAATACTTCTGGTACATACACACCATGTACTTGAGTCTCAGATGGTCTGGGGATCACAGAGAACACTTGTGACAAAGTGACCTCTTGGCTCAAACCTGAAGAGTTAGTGGCCATTTAATTCTGGAGAACAGAGGGTGTTAACTATAAAAACCTGCCTGTAGAGGATTGACCTCTGGTGGGCTGATGCTCTGCTGGAAGGAGGAGCAGACAGAGTCCACTGTGGGAAACTTGGATAGGGAGGAAGACTGTGTAATGATTGATATTGATGAGGTTGGACCCTGCTGGGCTGTAAGTGCTGCTGAGGTGTGGTCAGCAGAGCTCCAGAAACATTCCAGCCCACAGAGTATTTCTGCTGCCCCCCTGGTGGACAAGTAGAAAAATGGGAAGAAAATGTCACATTGCCGTAATGTTTTGTTTTTGTTCTTAGTTTTGCACATTATTTTCAATTTATACTCTAGACGATATTTAATATATGTATATATGATTTTAGTATATTTATTGAATTACAGTTGAATATAATAAGCTTAACATATAGAAAGTATATAATGTATGGAGTTTTTCCAGGTGCATGCACCAGAGAAGCTGTCACAATGAGAATAAAGACCATGTCCCTTACAATTAAAGTCTTCTCATGCCCTCTTGTAATCTCCTTTTTTCCACATTTTTTATTGTTGTTCAAGTACAGTTGTCTCATTTTCCCCACACCACTCCACCCCCAACCCCAGCCATCCCCACTTCCCACCCTTGTCCACCTCCTTTTATAGTGTTAAGTGAACTGTTACTGGCTTTTTTCATTTTAAATCCATTTGTATTCTCTGGAATTTTTAAAATTTTATCATAATGTATGTAATTTTAGGCCTAGGTTGATTTCTTAATTCAACATGATTGTTTTGACCTAGTTCTTTCTTTGTATCCTCTAGTTCTATCTCATTCCCGGAATACATTAATTGTGTTTATTGATTCACCCCTTTATGGACATTTGTGTTGTTTCCACTTTTGAGCTATTACCAACAAACCTGCCACAAACATCTGTGCAGGAAAGTCTTTAACACCAAGAATCAGTGCTTGTAAAATCACTGAATAGCTAGAGAAATGGAAGGTAGAGAGTTCACTCTGATCTCAAGGTCGCACTGCCACAGTCCCACCCACAGGTAAAGAAACACCTGCTTCTCCACATAAAGCTGTGTCTGCCACAGCCCGCCTATCTGTCACCCCAGCAGGAGACATAATGGCCCCATCTCCCTTCCAGCTCTAAATTATGAACCAGTGCACCTCAGAAGCTGCCTTTAATTCACATCTGGATTCTCAGTCACTAGGAGTAGGGGAAAGGTAGTGTTTAACTTTTCAATCCCTCTGATATAAGAGGAAACCTAAGAAAAATGAAGGACATATGCCAAGTACCCATAGACAATACATGACAACTATCAGTCCACCTGCAGGCTGTGTGACTCTGGGTAAATGAGCCCACCTCAGTAAGCATCAGTTCCCTCATGTGATGTCATAAAAATACATTTGGTCTTCTTTCTTGGATTTTAGAAAAAGCAGCTAACTCTTGGAATTTTCTAAGTGATGTGGGTGCTGAGTATCTTTTGTTGTGATGATGCAACTCCTGGCTGGCCTCTGCATAGTTGCAGAGTGAGGTCAGGTCACCAGAAAGGCCAAGTTCTGATCAGAACCTTGGAATTTTCAGCTGTCGATGTAAGAAATGTTTCAACCTGAAAGGAATTTTTATGAGTCTTCTTGGGGCAAACATGATGATAATTGTGGGAAACAAATCCACATGGACTGAGAGAATGTTCTGAAACATGCCAGTGTCACCCCTTATTTTATACAGTACAGTGAAAGTCTGGAGCCTAAGGGGTTACATGAAATCCATGGGCAACAAATTAAGGAGTTGGAGGATGCAAAGCCCAGAAATCTCTGAGACTGGGTAAAAAGTAAAACACACAATTGTTATGTTGGTTCACATAGGAATGATAGCAGTTAACAATAAACACAATAAATATAGTAATGAGAAGGTACGTGGTCTCTGCTATCATGCATTGAGTGTTGTACAAAATTACCCCAATATTTCAAAGGTATGTTATGGTAGAGGCAAAAAACTTCAAATAAAACAAAACAACAAATACCCTAACTTCAGGTAAAGATTGACTTCAGTCAGGAAAGATCTTGGCCTAGAGCATGACTACCCACCATGACTCATTTTGGTTAAAATTTTAATTTCAGACCACCCATCCTATGTGGTTACTTAAGCTGTCTGCAATTGTACCTCCCACCATTCAGGTCTCTGAGCTTTTCAAGTTTAGTAGGAAGCCGCTTTTTTGCTCATACTTCACCATTTTAGTTATAAATCAATTTAAAAGATGCATTGGTGAACAATCTTTCAGTTAGATAATATTGTCTCAAGTTCTAGGAAGGAAATCCTAGGAAGCCTTTATGGCAGTATTTGTCCTGCTGAACAATAAGCCATTGGTGATGCAGTAAGACCTCCACCTTGGCTGGAAGTCAAAGCTGAGTGTTCTCAAAAGCAAAAAGCAGGTAAATGGGAGGCAGTCTCTTCCACGGGCCTTTATTAGAAAAACAGTCTGGGTCATTGCTAGTATATAAGCTTTCATGGACTAAGTCGTGCTTACTCATATTTCTGTGTTTTACATTTTGATAATATTCACTTAATAGTTTGAGGGCAGACTATGCACGGATCCATTTTTAACCATCTCATCATTATGTGGAGTCTCATTTACTATGGTCCTCCTCTTCTTAATTATTCATTATTACTCTGATTTGTTGTTCACTTGGAAGTTGTAACTGTAAGTGTAGGAGACCAGTTTGTTTTGATCTGGCAAATGTGACTCAGCTCTGTATGGAAAACCTATAGAAGCGAGGTGGTGGGCAGGAGCCAGACCTTCAAATCAAGTTTTCCAATGGGAATCAGGCCTAGAAACTGCATACAGACTGTTATGGCTTGCTCTTGTTAAAATTCTGTCACCCTGGTCTGAAATAGTAGACATATATTGTCTATCTTCAAGGTAATTTCCAAAGCCTGTGTGAATTTTCCCAAGGACAGAACTAATCAGCTTGCCGCCTTTCCCTTCTGCATGTTATTTTCAACTCCTTGATAGTACCTGAAATGTAGACAATAATATTCTATTTAATAGATACTAAATCCTCCTTTGATGTAAGGCCTGAGAAAAACAATAAAGCCTTTCTAGGCAAGGGTTGGCACGCTCTCCTCTTGAGAGAGTAGCCTTGCTGTCCCCCTTTTTCTCCACAGGCTTGCTGTAGCCTGTGCATTTATTCTCGTCTTCAGTCACAACAGGCAGACTCTGCTGGCTGGAGTCCGCCACATGTGGTGCTCGGGAACAGGGACCCACAAGCTATGAGCCTCAGTTGTGGCCAACACACCCATTTGGTTGGAATGCTCACATCAGCCCAGATAAGGGCTGATGACACAGAGTGCTTTTTGTAAGGTTGTAGGGTGTGTTATATTTCAGAGAAAAAGGGTATGTTTCCAAGTTGCCCTCTCTTGCCACCGCACCCTCTTTAGTAAGCAGAAGCTTTCCTCTCTCTCTCTCTGACAATTGCCGCACTTCAAGAACACATGTTGGGTAGTTTAGAGCCACAAGGGCACCTGCTGCTGAAAGTCACCCATGACAGGATAATCAAGACGTGGGCCAGGACAGAACACTAGGTTTCCTGACAGCTGCAAGCCCACGCAACAAGAGGCACACTTTAAAAAACATTCACAGGCCCATCCCTGTGACACAACCCCCAATCAGGTTTTAGGCTTGGGAGAGAGAGCAATGACTTTTTCTTTCAATTAACCTTTTTTCTTACAAGCACCTCTATGCACTCTTTCTTTAAAAGCTGCCTTTTGCCACCCTTTTGATTCTGCCTTTTCCCTCTGGCCGCCTGTAAACAGAAAAGCACATAATAGAGGAGTGTTTCAGTTTCAACTGGACTCTGAAGATTGCTTTTAGAACTCAGTGTTAGTTATAGGGTTATTTATGAGTGTCTCAGCTTCTTGCTGAAGCACCAAAGAAAAGAGACCTTCCTCCCTCTGGCTTGAGATCTCAGGCGTTCCTGTGTGAGTAGGGGCCTTGGAGAGGTGTCTGGGGTCAATCCTCAAGATGTTCAGGGGCCTACACAGAATTCCAATCACAGTAATTTAAACCTTGGCTCATCAGGGAATGTAATATAAAGGTTGGTCACCTAGCACTTCGAGACCCCTCGCAGTTTTAAATACCTGGGGAAAAACCTGAAACCCATAAGCAGGGTTAGGGTACCCTGCATGACAGGCAGCCCTCCTCAACTGCCTCCCACCAACAGTACATTTTTTGACCCACCACACTATACTCCCCAATAGTTAATTAGCTGGTGTTTACTATGGGCTGGGCAGTCTGAAAGGGCAGAAATCAAAAATAAAAAGGGAACCTTTTAACAACAAGAATGGGCTCTAATTTGTCTAAAGAGCAGGAAGTCTACCTGTGTGTGTTACAGCAGCTCCTCCAGGGAACAGGATGTGAGGTAAAAGAACAGCATCTCATTCAGCTTGCTTTTCCTGATAAGGGAACCTTAGATATTAAGGTTTGGGAAAAAGCAGGTAACAAATTAAAAGCTTTGCAGGATAATAGATTTCCTGTCAAAGTTCAGAACTTATTAACTTGGGGACTAGTCAGGACTGCTCTCATACCTATATGGACTAAGAAAAGGAACTAGTTACAGAGGAGGATATGGAGTTTAGTTCGGAGGAGGAAGTTATATATGATGCAGCAGAAGACAGACCACGAGAGTTCCCCTACAGCTCCACCAGAGAATCTGGCTCATAGCCACGGCTCCTGCCCTCAATTCCCAGAGCGTTGCTCCCTACAGGATCAGTCACCACCAAGAAAGCCAAACAATTCACACAGATACCCTGTCGGGGCTATGAGACAATGCCCTTGGCAGGCAACAGAGGCATATATTGATTTTATTGATGGCCTCCAAGAAGCTATTGACAGGCAAATAGATAATGACAGAGCAACTAAAGCTCTTTTGGGGCAGCTAGCTTATGAAAATGCTAATGAGGACTGCAGGGCCATTATCAGACCCCTGTGAGCTACCACCAAAGACATCAGTGAATTCATCAAGGCTTGCCAAAATGTTGGCACACAGCAGCATAGGGCCTCTTCCTTAGCTGCTGCAATTAGGGGAGATCCCAAATATTATAATTGTGGAAATCTGGGTCACCTGTGCAAAGACTGTTTGTCCACATGGAGAAGGGGAAAAGGTAATTACAACCTTTCCCCCAACGATTTCCCAGGCTGTGGCAAAGGCAGGCATTGGATAAGGGAATGGCGCTCCAAGCCTAACAAAAATAATCAACCAATTCAGTGAAACCTCCAGAAGGACACCTGCTCCAGTGCCCCCCACCCCAATTGGAGCTTTCAGAACAACCAATATCAGGGAATGTGAGAAAATGCACAGTTTCTGACCTTTGTGCAGCCACCATTGGAAGAGCAGGGCTGGACTTGGTCACCACCGATGACTTCCTCTAAAAGGAACAGGATCAAATAATTGTAGCTCCCACTGGTGTTTGGGGACCTCTACTCCCAGGAATAGTAGGCCTAATTTTAGGGAGATCCAGCATTACTAACAAAAGCATCTTTCTTCAGCCAGGAGTCATTAACTCAGATAACAATGGAGAAATTAAAATCATGCTTAAAGTGTCTAGCTATCATTATTCCTGCCCAAGCATGCATTGCCCAGCTGCTCTTCCTCCCCAGTGTAATCTCAAAGACTCAAAGTACAGTGAAGGGAGAGGAAGTCTTTGGCAATACAGACAACCAGTCAGGTTTCTGGACAGAACTCATTAAGCTGAATAACACAATCTTATAAGTAAAAATAAAGAATAAAACTTTTCATGGTCTCATAGATATGGGAGCTGAAATCTCTATTATCTCAAGTCAGTTTTGGCCTCCTGAATGGCCTCTAACTAACAGACAGTAGAACAGCTGTTACAGGTGTTGGAGGAATTTCTCAACCTCAACTCAGTGTATGGTCTCTTAGCTGTTATGGGCCTGAGGGACAGGTAGGGAGAATTTGACCATATGTTTTGCCTATGCCCCTTAATATCTGGGGACATGATCTCCTCAGTCAGTGGGGGATGCAAATCTCTCTGCCGCATTTTTCCTAGTGGCCACTGCTCTTATAACTCCCCTACTGATTACTTGGCTCTCTAACACACTGATATGGGTTGATCAGTAGCCACTTAAAGGAGAGCAACTTAAACAGGCCCATTTTTTAGTCAAACAACAACTAGAAGCAAGTCATATTGAACCCTCTAATAGCCCATGGAACACACCTATTTTTGTTATACCAAACAAATGTGGTGCATGGAGGCTTATACATGATCTAAGAAAAATCAATGAATCCCTCCAGCCTATGGGTCCCCTACAGCCAGAGGACCCTAATCCAGTTTATATTCCAGAAGATTGGCTACTTTTCATAGTGGACTTAAAGGACTATTTCTTTTTGTTTTGTTTCGTTTTGTTTTTCCCACAACTGCTTTAGCAGGAAAGGATCAGCAGCTGTTTTCATTTTCTCCCCCAGGCATTAATAATTCTCAGCCTTTGCAGAGATTTCAATGGAAAGTCCTATCTCTGGCAATGCTTAATAGTCCAACTATTTGTCAGCATTTTGTTCATACAGCCATTCAACCAGTTAGGGATCAATGTCCTAATACAATTATCTATCATTATGTGGATGACATTTTAATTGCAGCTCCCTCACCAGATATGCCAGTAAAAACTACTTCCTTTCTTAAGAACTCTGTAGCCTCTGCTGGACTAATAATTGTTCCAGAGAAAATCCACCATTTAGAGCCTTGGAAATATTTAGGTAATGTCATTTTTATTAGGGCAATTCAGCCTGAAGTCCTTCAAATTATCCCTCCCAAGGATTTAACTCTTAATCACCTCCAACAACTTGTAGGAGCAATTAATTGAGTGTGACTCAGCCTTAGAATACCCACTCAGCAATTCATGCACTTATTTAATAGCCGAAAAGGAGACCCACATCTCAATTCCCCTAGGGAATTATCCTCTGAGGCCTTGCAAGAGTTAACTGTAACTACTTAAGAGTAAATCAGCATATTCAGCAATGACAATTAACCAGAGTTAATCTGCAGCTCCCTGTCTGGCTTTTCTGCTTCTCGACCTTAGGCACTTCAATGGGCCTTATAAGACAACTGTGGCCTCATTTAACTATGATAGAGTGGCTTTTTCTGTCTCATCAGTCACGATGCACCATTACCACCTATATAACTGCATTGTGCCATCTCATAATAAAAGGACGTGAGTGAACAGGGAAGTTATTTGAATATGATCCTGACTTGATTTACATTCCCTTAACTAAGATTTACTTACAGCAATTAACAACTCAGTCTTTAGAATTTCAGTGTGTCATAGCTGACTTTGTGGGAGGACTGGAGATTAATCTGCCCTCAGACAGACTGCTTCAAAACATTCCATTCTTTCAGATAAGACTAGCAGAAAAAATCACCCCAATACCAATAAAAGAAGCAAAAACTATATTTCTTGATGGTTCTAGAAAAACCGGACAGGTTGCTATTGTCTGGAAAGAAGGCAATAGCTAGAATATCTCTGTATCCCCAGGACATTCCACTACTCTGAGGGCTGAACTTTTTGCTGTGATTATGACCCTGCAGCAATAGCCCAAAGAAGCTTTAAATATAGTTTGTGACCTTGGATATACTGTCTATACTATTCAACATTTAGATCAGGCATCAATTCAGACTTCAATTGACTCAAATCTGCTTAACTTATTTCTGACTTTACAGTTTCTCTTTATCAAGTGAGAACACCACCTTTTCAATATTCATATTCGATCCCACTCAGGCCTGCCTGGACCCTTGGTGGATGAATGGTTACAGTAAAGTAGATGCCTTAGTTAATGTCCTCAATGCTTTCCAGCAAGCAACAGCTTCTCACCAGATTTTTTCATCAGAGCAGCCAGGCGCTTCAAAGACAATTTGATATTCCCCATTCTCAAGCTAAGCAAATTATTAAGGGATGCCCTGACTGCCAAACCCTCACTAAGGCACCTCCATCCATGGGAGTTAACACTCGAGGACTAAGTTCTCAAATAACTTGGCAAACAGATGTCACTCATTACTCTTCCTTCAGAAAATTCAAATACATTCATGTTTCTTTTGATACTCTCTGGTGCCCTACATGCATCTGCTTTAACAAGAGAATCTGCTAAAAATATACAAGCCCATTGGCTTGAGGCCCTTAGTTATTTAGGACAGACTTAGTAAATTAAAAGTGATAATGGCCCAGAATATCTTGCCTATTCTACTCAAGCCTTCCTTCAGCATTGGAATATCCAACATAGAACAGGAATACCTTACAATTCAACTGGTCAGGCAATTGTCGAATAGGCACATCATACCTTTAAAAACCTTAAAAACAAAAAAGGGGAGTCAAGAGTCTACCTGCCAAAATTTGATTGTGTTAGCTAGGTTTACCTATAATTTTCTAAATTGTGATGAATCACTCTGTACTCCAATTGAGAAACATTTTCAGAAGAAATAACCAAAGTCATCTTATCCACAGGTTTTATACAGAGATCTGCTGGGAGGTGGTACTTGGCAGGGCCCTGTAGACCTCTTAACATGGGGAAGAGGGTATGCCTGTGTTTCCATTCCTACAGGTCGGGTCCGGCTTTCAGATAAAAGGGTGAAGCCTTCTCATGAACAAAAGAGACATCAAGCTCCACTACCTGGAGGCAAAAGTGGATCAGCTGACAGACCAGATGGCCCAGCTTACACTGAACAACCAGAAGAAAGACAGACACCCAGGGTGTGGCACACAGGTTTGGATTCACCAGGAAAAAAGAATGCAGACCACCCCAATAGTGGGGGCAGAGGCTCAGATGCCACCAATAGAGTAATAATCTCTCAGTTACTCATAATGCTCCCTTCAGACATGTCCCCACCACATGGGAGGACTTTAAGACACTAATACTCAAGATGAGAAAATTCTTACTGAAACTAAGGTGGAGGAAACCAAAAAAAACAGGTTTATTGCATACTTAGCAGTGTTGTCAGTCAATTTGGCTAAAGCTCTGCTTTTCATTGCCATTATACTCTGCCTAGGGGGGCAGAGCCTAACTACTGAAAATAGTTCCTCTCATATTTATTGGGCTCACATAATTGACCCACCGGTATTTAAGTTTCATACCTGGTGGAATGTTGAACCTCCCTTTTCCACTAAGGACACTCAGTGGACTGGAGGAGTATGGATGCCCCGTGATGGCCCATTACAAGAAAACAAGCACTGGATGTTGGTGCCAAAAAATACCATTTATGTTGCTAAATACTTACCAGTTTGTTTTCTGTTCTTACTGACACTTTGTGCTTACCTATAAGAGAAAACTCTATTGTACAAGCAAGGAGCAGTACAGTGATTACTATCAGCTCTCTATGGTAACCGCAGTTGGTCTGCGTACCCAAAGGGGAGTGTATCATACCTTGAATTCCCCTCTGGTTCCTCCTTGTAGTTTAGACAGTAGCTGTAAAGACTCAGTCTCTTGGTCGAAAGAAAGAAGGAGCTCCTACCCTTTGCAACAGCATGAATGGAAAGCATTATGCTAAATGAAATAAGCCAGGCAGTGAAAGACAGATACTATATGATCTCACCTTTAACAGGAATCTAAACAACAAAACAAACAAACAAGCAAAATATAACCAAAGACACTGAAATACAGAACAGGCTGACAGTGACCAGAGGGGAGGGAATTTCAGGGGAAAAGGGGTAGAGTGCATAGGAACAACGATAAAGCACACATGGACAAAAACTGGGTGGGGGTGGGGAATTGGAGGGAGGTGGGGAGGGCTGGGGGGTGCACTGGGATGGGAGTAAGAGACAGAAAACTGTACATGAACAACAATTAAAATAATTTTTTTTAAAAAAAGAAGAGTCATTCTCTTGGTCTTTGTGCAGAGGACCAAAGGCCACCATTGCTTTACTCCCCCAAAGTCCTTTTTTAGTGGAGAACTGGGGAGCTAATTGGAAGGTACTGGCTAAGCTTGGCACAACAATAGTTTTGGCTCTGCCTCAGTTCCCATATACTAATATGTGGTGGGAGGGGCCCAGTACCAGGGCACCTATTATCAGAATTGTTTCTCCCAACCACACTAGCCCTTGGCATTACAATTCTTGGAAAATGGACTTGCCTTTTATTGCTAGAAAACACCTGTATAATTTTTTTTAAATGTCTCTACCAGGATGGCCCACCAAAACGGGATTGGGTCACAGTTTGTACCTCTCACCCCTACTTGTTTTTGGCAACTCCAGGGACAGCTCAAGTCTTTTATAATGAATCAGCAAAAATTTATTCTCTGGCTGTCCCTGCAGGCTCCATACATGCCAGCTGTCTTACTCATCTCAATATTACTCAGTTAATTCTAACTATGCTTTATATAGTTAGAAGACAAACTCAAGTATAGATGCCAGTTAATGTAACCAGAGAATGGGAAGATCTCAATGGCATTATAGCGCTTAACAATGAGCTAGCCCTTTTAGAAGTCTGACGCTTTGATGGCACTTTAATTGAATTTATTGTCTCTGCTATAGTTGTCCCAGCTCCTACTGCCACAGCAACCACTGCCCTCATTGAATCAGTTCAAACTGCTCGTGCTGTTGATGTTCTCTTAACCAATGCTACTTTAGAAATACTTCAACAGGCCCAGATTTATCAATAAATCCTGACTTGGCTTTCTGCAGTCAAATCAGCCCTCAACTGGATCAGTGAACGCCAGGATGCACTAGTGACCCATCAGCAGCTGACCTGTGATCCTGGTTTCTCCAAACTGTGTGTCACCCCACTTCCATAGAACTCCAGCCAATACTCCTGAAGGGATATTCTGCATCACCTAAGAGGAGCTTTTTCTACTAATTTAAAGGGGCAAATTAATAAATTGAAACTGGGGTTACACAACATTTACAGGACATTCGATGCTTAACTATGCAGAAGATTCTTCAAACGCTTAATGACAATCTCGGCTCACTAAACCCAAAACATTGGTTTGATGAACTCAACCTTAGATTGTGGGTTACTGGAGCCACCAGTTGTTTACCAATTTTAGTAATGCTTTGTATATACTGATGCATTTACAAATTATTTCTGCAGGGTCGCAAAAGAGACCAGCAAGTTTTGTAGGATGCACCACCACAATAGCCTTAACAAAAAGAATAAAAAAGGGGGTGAGGATTGTAGGGGACAGGGTTTTTTTTTTTTTTTGGTCTGGCAAATGTGACTCATCTATGTATGGAAAACCTACAGAAGCGAGGTGCTGGGTAGGAGCCAGACCTTCAAATCAAGTTTTCCCATGGGAATGAGACCTAGAAAATGCATAAAGACTGTTAGGGCTTGTTCTTACTAAAACTCAATCACCCTGGTCTGAAACAGTAGAGGTGTATTGTCTATCTTGAAGGTAATTTCCAAAGCCTGTGTGAATTTTTCCAAAGATAGAGCTAATCAGTTCGTCAGCTTTCCGTTCTGCATGTTATTTTCATTTCCTTGATTGTACCTTACATATATACAATAATATTCTATGTAATAGATACTAAATCCTTCTTTGCTGTGAGACCTGAGAAAAACAATAAAAGCCTGTCTAGGCAAGGGTTGGCTCACTCTCCTCTTGAGAGAATAGCCTTGCCGTCCCCATTTTCTCCACAGGTTTGCTGTAGCCTGTGCATTTATCGTCAACTTTGGTCACAATTTTATTGATACAATTTCTTTCTTCATTTTTTATTACAGTAATCTTCTACAACTTTCCTTGATCTCAGTTTATTTCTTTTCACTCAGAAATAACCAACTCAATAGAACAAGCTACTTACTTTTACACTTTCTTCAAACACACACACTGATCATTTTTCCTCACTGTGCAATTGCATCTCTTCTAAATTTCAAAATGATTCCATAAAGGGGAACTGGCCCATGTGAGGTTTGCCAAAGGTTAGACAGTGGTACATGGGTTCTTCACTTTTTACCAGAAGGATTTCACAAAGTAAGCCCAGGTGATTTTGAGGCTATATTTATTTAAGCAGGGGGAAATGACACAAGGATGGGCCTAGAATAAAAAGAGAAGCATAAGAGAGACTCTGTGGGGCTGCTTTGATTCTCTTAAAACATTATGGGAAACATGTGAGACTAGGAGGGGTTGCTCCCAGCTTATTGCAGAGTCACAGAAAAGGGGTCTTGTGGAAAGGTTTAGGGGGTTTGCTTGGGACAAGCTGCTACTGCCATGCTCCCTTATTGCAAGTCTTCTGGGAACCCCTCACAGATGGCAAGAAAGGAAATTTACCCTCCCCTAGACAAACAAACAAAAAAAAAACCAATTCAGTAGATGTGCCTAAAGAAGTTTGCATGCTGCCCTGGATGATTAGTTCAGTGGATTGAGCATCGGCCTATGAACTGAAAGGTCCTTGGTTCAGTTCCCAGTGAGGGCATATGCCTGGGTTGTGGGCCAGGTACCCTGCTGGGGATGTGCAAGGGGCAAATTGGAAATGTTTCTCTCACACATTGATGTTTCTCTCTCTCTCACTCTATCTCCATCCACTTTCTAAAAAAATTGAATAAATAAAATATTTTAAAAATAAAAACAAGAGTGCACACAGTGTAATTTGTGTTGACTATATTTCTTTCAAAAGGTGAACATTTTAGGCAAGGTCTCAGGGAATAACTCAAGATAATATTCATCAGCATTTAGACATGTGCCCTTTCAGGGTGTGGTCTCCATTTACTGGTCAGTACCAGGCCAGAAGTTCTAAATTACATGAGCAGTTATATGCCAGAAGAGGAAAGGCCACCCTGAAAACAAAGTCCAGAACGCTTCATTTATTGCTATGAACCTTGGTCTTTTCACTTGGGTAAACTTTTGTATCCAGATGTAAATTGCTCGACCAGTTTGTTCAGCCACCTCTCTCAATTTCCCCATTTCACTTGCAAAGGAGTATGTCTAGCTTCTTACTAACGTGCCTCAAAAGAAAAACCAACCAACAAGCAAGGAAAATTTAACCAAACACATTGAAATTAAGAACAAACTGACAGTAACCAGAGAGGAGAGGGGACGGGATAATGGGGGTAAAGGCTGAAGGGTATACAGGAACAGCTATAAAGAACACATGGACAAAAACAAGGGGGATGAAAATAGGAGGGGAGGTGGGAATTGTTCAGGTGGTGTGGAGGGATGGGGGGAAAGGCAGAAAGCTATACTCAAATAACAATAAAATTCAAAAGTATTTGATATAAAATAGCATTTTAGGTAAAATAAAAGTTATCATATACACCTTTAGAAATTATTAACAGTTGTTCTATATACACACTGTTTGAGAAAAGCCCGAAGAACAACCACAATTATTATGACTTATAGTAGCAGGCAGGTAAAGACAATCAAACTTATACTGTTCAACATCAATTTGTAGATATAAAGGTTTTGTTGATGTCTTGGGATAGCTGTCTGTCTCTGACACCAGCAACTTCTCATCCTTGAAATATGTTTGATTGTGATGAGTAGAGGTAAGTGTTGGAGACAGGGGCAGGTGTACATTGGCTGTGGGGCCCCCGTAAGGTTTTTTCCAACAATGGTGGTGAGTGTCTTTAATCGATGTCTCTTCCATTAGACAAAATGTGTCATTGTCTTTAAAGTCGTCATCATTGCCTTGCAGTGTACCTGTGAAAGGGATAGCACTAATTTATCAGTACTTACAAGTTGATGAATAAGTTTTTGATAATAATGCAGAGTGTCTCCATTTATTAAGGTTGATCTATATCTCCTTTTGTTTAGATGCATAGAGTGACCAGTGACTGTTTAATGAGGAGAAAAGCTATGTGTTTACCAAAAGGAGTAAATTTTAGGTTGAAAGGCTTTTTGGCTAATGGGGGTTAAAAGCTTCTGAAAATTTACTGAGTTAAGTTTTAATTGCAAATTTAGTATGTTTCACCAATCCAGAAAATTATAGTGATGGGCACAATGAGAATCTGTAAAATAGCCCAAATGTTAAAAACATATTATATTATTTTCCCAGTGAAATGAGCCCCTCAGTCTCACTAAGTCGGGGAGTATTACATAGTTGGTGTTAATTCCTCACAATATAATTTACCTTTGTTAAATAAGGCTGTTGTTCTAATGCAAGGAAAGGTCTCTTCCCAGCTAGGAAAGACCCAATATATAACTAAGACATATTTATATTCTTGAGAGGGTGGCATTTAAATAGAATTCAATTGCCATATTTCAAGTGGGTCTGGGGAAAGTGGGAAATGTATTGGAAGTAGTTGTCATATTTGGACAGATAGAACATCTGCTATGGACTCTATGAGCTATAGTAAGGTTTCCAGTAATATTGTTTACTTCATGGAATCATATATTTAAAAACCCAATGTGTTAGCTCTTGTACATGTTAAAGTATCAATAATTGAATCCCTATTGATAAGATCGGTTCCCCTTTGACTCTATATATTTCTCTTTCTCAAAGTCCCCCTCTTTTGCTGTCAGAGCCCCTTTTCTTTCTGTAGCAGTCCACTAGAACTGTAAGAGAGAGTCTTTCATTGATGTAATGGGAAGCAACACACATTCTCAGGTCAAAATAATTTGACTGTTTAATACTGCCCACCTAGCTGCAGCATCAGCTAAATGAATTCCTTTTGTTTTCATGGTAGCAGCTTTAGGATGTCTTAAATTTCTCATAATTTCCAATTGTTTCAATATCTGTATAGCATCTAATAATTCTGCTACCTATTTTCTATCTTTAATGTACTTGCCTGAGCAAGTTCAGAAGACTTGCTGCTTCCATGACTTTCTAGAGTTGTAAGCTACACCAAGGCCATTGCTACTGTTAGTACACACATAGGTTTTTTTTTATTTTTTATTTTTGACATGACAGGTCTGAGTTAGAACAGTTAATTCAAATTGTTGGTAGTATCTTACTGAAGTAAATAAACACATTTAAAGATTTAGCCCTTCCTTAAATCTTTGGTAAAATTTGCCTGTGAAGCTCTCTGATCCAGGGCTTTTGTGTGACAAGAGTCTTTGAATACTCCTTCAGTTTCATTAGTATTTATTCATGTGGAAGCTTCTTAGTATTCAGTATTAGAAAATTATGTACTTTTAAAATTTATCCATTTCAACAAGATTGTCAAGTTTCTTGGCACATAATTGTTCATAGTAGATTCTTACAATCCTTTATATTTCTGTGATATCAGTTGCAATTTCCCTGCTTTGGTTTCTGATTTTATTTATAGGTCCTCTTTTTTTTTCTTGATGAGTCAGGTTAAAGGCTTGTTGATTAGTTTATATCTTCAAAGAACCAGCTCCTGGATTTGTTAATTCTTTGAATTGTTCTCTTAGACTCTATGTCATTTAATTCTGCTCTGATCTTTATTATTTCCTTCCTCCTACTTGCTCTGGGCTTTGTTTGTTGTTGTTCCTCTAGTTCTTATAGATGCAGGGTTAGGTAATTTATTTGAGATTTTTCTACCTTTTCTTAGCTAGGCCTGTATCACTATGAACTTCCCTCTTAGGACAGCCTTTATGGTGTCCCATAGGTTTTGGGCTGTTGTATGTTCATTTTCAATTGTTTCCAGAAAGTTTTTGATTTATTCCTTGATCATAGGTAACCCATACATTATTTAATAGTGTGTTACT
>PVIA01016651.1:0-18164 GCA_004024845.1 Tonatia bakeri | reverse complement strand
AGGTAGTTACCTGGGCCTTGGTTTCACAGAAAATGAAGAAGTGGTTTTTTAATGGGTATTGCTACATTTCTGCAACATGGAAGTTTCCAGAATTTAGATGCACAATTAAACAAATAATCTTAATGTGACTTAACTGTACCGCTAGAGAAAGTTTAGAAGGTAGACATTTATTTACACAATTTCTTATGAGAATTTAAAATAAAAAATATCCAAAAGAGACAACTATTATTCTTTTGTTTTTAACTTTAACTTTTTATTAACTTTTAGTCTAGTTTATATAAGAATATGTGAAAAAAATCAAATCCAGTGTACAAAAGGCTTTGTTTATCATTTGTAAAGTAAACTGAAAATCTGTTTCAGGGTCAGCATTTACTAAATGAAATAATAGAATTCTGGGGGGAGTCAGGAAGTGATACACATTTGACTGAAAAACTAATTTGTGTTAAGTTACCATGCAGATCTATACAACAATCAAATGCAGAAAAACACAAAAATGTACGCTTTCCTTGGTCATAACAGAACTAAGTTAGTTTTATAAACTAATGATTATGCACCAAAACACTAAAAAAGCCTTCTTATTTTTAAGAAATAATATGTTTATTTATTTTCTGTTCTTGGCATGCATTTCAATTCTTTCTGGTGGAACCAAAACCTCCAGAACCCCATTCAATGTCTTCCAAATCTTGAACTTCCCCTATTTCTGTATAATAAATCTGTTCACAAATGTGCTGGGCAATGTGTTCACAGTTTTAACTTCAAACTTTCCTTTCCCAAAATTGAACAGTACAACACCAGTATTTCCTTCATAATCTTCATCTAGGACACCAGCTGTTACATCTAGGACGTGTTTTGCAGCAAAACCAGAACACGGATCTACTCTTCCATTGCACCCAACAGCAAGAGTTATCTGAATGTCGGTTTTCTTTTCACTAGGGCTTTCTCCACGGGTGGCAGGGTGTGAGCATTGGTACTGTACAGATCCCAGCCACCCGCCTGTGCGGATCCATTGGTCGTAGGTGTGGCGTGTTCCCAGAGCAGAAGGAAAGGTATCCCTGAACTGCTGTCCTCTGCAGGACACTACTGCTTGCTGGAGGAGATGGTGTGTACCTCTTCAAGCCATGGTGTGGTAGAGCAGTATGCGGGCACAGGTTGCCACAGAGAAACAGGAAGGCATGAATCAAATCATTTCAAAAATTACATTGAATTTAGAACAGCTTTTTATAAGGATTTTATTTATTTATTTTTAGACAGCGGGAAGAGGAGGAACACTAAACATCATGTGAGGTGGGCTCACATGCGACCCCTGCTGGGGACCTAGTTAACAACCCATGCATGTGCCCCAATAAGGAATAGAGTCATGCACACATATAAAATGAAGACTATTTCTGTACATTCACAGACCAAACAAACATTGACCATAAAACAAGCACAGCAAAGAAACAAGATACTTCATGAACAGTGTAAGGAGAAAAACAGACAAATGTGCACTTCAATTTAATGGCAATTGCCATCTGCCTCATTCGTATTTGAATTGAGTCCTACAATGTCTTAAGTACTAATCTTAAAACTATCATTTACTTTCCTAATATGTAAAAAAAACCCAAAATATTAAAGTTTGGAGAATTTATCACATATAAGGAATCACCCAGGAAAAGCAGTAATGATAATGACTGACTGAGACTGAGAGATGCTGATGTCCAGGTCTTTCTCTTAAAGGGCCTGGCACAGACTTACACGGACTCATGAACTCTGACCTTCAGCCTTGGAACAGTAGATTGAAAGGTGCTATGGAGGGCTTATACTGGAGTTGGGGCATTCTCCCACACAGAGCACATCTGAGGCCATTCTTCCCTGCTGAGTCCTCCCCACAACAGAGCTAGAAGGTGCTATATCTGAGTCCACTCCAACCTGGATAATGCTATACTGATTCCCTCAGTCCTCGCGATTCCCTGAGGCCTTTCCCCACTCCACTTGAGCATTCACCCAAGCCATAACCAGTAGGTTTTCCATAGAAATGGCACCTCTTGCCTCATGATGTAGACTCTCCTAAATCTCTCAAACAGGCTGGACCTGCCTTCTACATCCTCTATATTTCTCACTCGGTGGCCATGGGAAAGCAAAAGGACATTTTCTTTCCATATTTTATTGTTGTTCAAGTACAGTTGTCTCCATTTTCCCCATCACACCCCCAACACAGCCATCCGTACTTTCCCACATTGATCCTACCCACCTTTAGTTTTTTCCATGTGACCTTTGTATATCTTCCTGAAAATCCTTGCCCTCTACCCCCATTATCCCTTCCTCATCCCCTCTGGTTACTGTCAGTTTGTTCTTTATTTCCATGTTTCTGGTTACATTTTGCTTGCTTGTTCATTTTGTTGGTTAATTTTTTCTCATACCTGAGATCACATGGTATTTGTCTTTCAGTTCCTGGCTTATTTCATTCCCACAGTGCTCTCCAGATCCATCCATGCTGTCCCAAAGGTTAGGAGATCCTTCTACCCTAAGAACCCTGATACATGCAATATTACTGTAAATAAGACTTAATCCATACACTTGTAAATTCAACTTAACACTTCTCCCAGATATCAGCTCACTTCGCAATTTCCTAAACTCTATTAATATAGGGGTTATCTCTATTCTTTTACACACTACTCCTATTTAATATTCTTTATTCCCACCTTACCTCAGAATCTGACCTCCCATAGCCTCACAGCTTTCTAGATCCAACTAACAAACCTTTCTCCCCACTAACAGTCTTATCTTCTTTCCATCCTTTCTAAAACATGGATAGTGGGGTGGAAGACCACAGTTAACACTATACATAGCTAAAGGATCTCCCATCTCTTCTCTACTGGCTGCTACTGTAAATATCATAGAATACTGGCTTGCTGCCTTAACCCATTTTGCCTTACTTCTCCAACTGATCACAAAGAAGACTAGGAGGAAGCTCTGAACACCAGGATACCCAAAAGAGAATACACCACTGAATCTCACAGGTATTCTACCACAGAAGTTCACACCATAAACACAGGGAACCAGAACAGATCAAGTGAAGAAACAGAGGTTAACAAGAAGAGTCTCAAGAACAATGAGAAGACAAAGAAACAATCCACAAATGAAGGGAAAGGAGGAAGCCTCAGAAGGATTGCTAAATGAAATAGAGGAAAGTCAACTATCAGATATTGAGTTCAAAACAATGATTATAAGGAAGCTCAATGAGCTCACAATGAGCTTCCAGAAACTACAGGGAAGCTACATCAATCTCACTGCAAACTATATCAATATGAAAAAGGAAATAGAAATTATCAACAAAGGCCAAGAGGAAATGAAGAATACAATTTCTGAACTGAAGAACACAGTAGAAGGAATGAAAAGCAGGATCAATAAAGCAGAAGACTGGATCAGCAAATGGAGGACAAAGTAGAATAAAACACCCAGCAAGAACAAGAAAAGTAAAAGAGGCCCAGAAAAAATGAAGAGTGATTAAGAGAAATGCAAGACAATATGAAACATAATAATATCCGTATAATAGGGATGACAGAAGGAGAAGAAGATGAGCAAGGGATAGAAAACCTACTTGAAAAAGTAATGATGGAAAACTTCCCTAATTTGATGAGAGAAAAAGTCACACACATCCAGAAAACACAAAGAGTTCCAATCAAGAGGAACCCAAAGAGGCCCACCTCAAGACATATCATAATTAATTTGGCCAAATTTCAAGAAAAAGGGAGAATATTAAAGGCAGCAAGGGAGAAAAAGGCAGTAACATCCAAGGAAGCCCCAGTAAGGCTAACAGCTGATTTCTCAATGGAAACACTTCAAACCAGAAGAGAATGGCAAGAAATATTCCAGGTAATAAGAACCAGAGGTCTTCAACCAACGCTACTTTACCCAGCAAGGCTCTCAATCATGATAGAAGGCCAAATAAGAAGCTTCCCAGACAAAAGAAGTCTAAAAGAACATACCTCCACTAAACCAGTTCTGCAAGAGATGCTAAAGGGTCTGATTTAAGGAAAGGAAGGAAAAGAGAAAGAGAGAGAGGAACACACGTACATAAATGGCAATGAATAAGTACCTATCAATAATAACCTTAAATGTAAATGGATTAAATGCTCCAATGAAAAGACAGAGAATAGCTGAATGGATAAGAAAACATGACCCACACATATGCTGCCTACAAGAGACCCACCTCAGGATAAAAGACCTGCACAGGCTGAAAGTGAAGGGCTGGAAACAAATTTTCCAAGCAAATGGACAGGAATAAAAAGCCGGGGTAGCAATACTCATTTCAGACAAAATAGACTTCCAAAAAAGGGCCATAAAGAGAGACCCAGAAAGTCACTTCATAGTACTCAAGGGAAGCATCCACCAAGAAGACATGAACATTGTAAATATATATGCACCCAACATAGGCGCACCCAAATACATAAAGAAAATCCTAGAGGACTTCAAGAAAGATATTGACAGCACCACAATGATACTGGGGGATTTTAACACCCCACTCTCAAAAATGGACACATCTTCTAAACAAAATATCAACAACAATACACTAGATGAAATGGAGTTGACTGACATATTCAGAGTCCTCCATCCCAAAGAATCTAAATACACATTCTTTTCAAATGTACACGGAACATTTTCAAAGATAGACCACATGTTAGGACACAAATCAAGTCTCAACAATGTCAAGAAAATCAAAATCATACCAAGCATTTTCTTGGATCACAAGGGAATGAAACTAGAAACCAACCCCAAGGAAAAAAACCCAAAACACTCAAAATCATGGAGATTAAATAGCATGCTATTAGACAATGAATGGGTCAAGGATGAAATTAGGGAAGAAATCAAAAGGTTTCTGGAAACAAATGAAAATGAACTCATGAGAACCCAAAACTTACGGGACACCGTGAAGGCAGTCTTGAGAGGGAAGTTCATAGCGATACAGGCTTACCTAAGTAAGATAGAAATATTTGAAACAAACAACCTAACCCTACGTCTCCAAGAACTAGAGGAACAACAATAAAGACAGCCCAGAGCAAGTAGAAGGAAGGAAATAACCAAGATCAGAGCAGAATTAAATGACATAGAGACTAAAAGCACAATTCTAAGGATCAATGAATCCAGGAGCTGGTTCTTTGAAAAGATAAACAAAATTGACAAGCCTTTAGGCAGACTCTTCAAGAAAAAAAGAGAGAAGACCCAAATAAACACAATCAGAAATGAAAGTGGAGAGATTACAACTGACACCACAGAAATACAAAGAATTGTAAGAAATTACTACGAAGAACTGTATGTCAAGAAATTTGAAAACCTAGATGAAATGGACAAATTTCTAGAAAAATATAATCTTCCAAAACTCAGTGAAAAAGAAGCAGAAAACCTGAACAAACCAATAAGAGCAAAAGAAATTGAAGCAGTAATTAAAAAACTCCCAACACACAAAAGCCCTGGACAGTCAGTTTCACAGGAGAATTTCACAAAGCATTTCAGGAAGAGCTAACCCCTATCCTGCACAGACTATTCCAAAAAATCCAAAAAGATGGAAGACTCCCAAACTCTTTTTATGAGGCCAACATCATCCTAATTCCAAAACTAAATAAAGACACAACAAAGAAAGAAAACTTCAGGCCAATATCTCTGATAAACATTGACACTATAATCCTCAACAAAATAGTGGCAAACTGCATCCAACAATACATTAAAAAGATCATCCACCATGACCGACATCAGCTTCACGGTTGCCTTCAGTGGGCTGCACGTAATTATAGGACCTTGTAAATGTAACTATTGCTTATCTAGGGGCAAGGAGTTTGGTGCTGCTGCCAGGTAGGAACAAGGTTCTGGGTTGGATAAAAGAAGGTCCAGGGCCAGATTTGGTCTGGAGGTTTTGTGTTTGCCTCCTGTGCTTTAGAAGAATATGTACACTTAAAATGTTGTTTTCAGTCTTTCTATTTGGAAATACATTGGTCTGTAAAGGTAACTGATTTAAAGTGGAAGTTCCCCAAAATTTGTAATATTTTTCACATCTTTAGATAATAATGATTTTTCATGAATAATTTTTTAAAGTTAATTGTCTCCATTCAAACATCCTTTCTTTCTTGTCATAAACTTCCTTATCAGTATCAAAGGCACATCACTCATATCTTACCAGTGCTTTTTCAAAAATGAATCTTCTATTCCTGACATTTGTAAGAAGTCCTGGTTGTCTGCAGATGACATAGCTGACAGACACAAAATAAAGGTTCACAGGTATGACACATGGGTGAATGTACATTGACCTTACAAGGAATTTTTAAACAAGTCACATTTTTGAGTACTTAAAAAATCATAAATACTTGCAGCAGGATCAAGTGTGACACAATGAGAAAAATTCACACAAAAGGGGAACAATGGTTGCTTACACTCGTCAGCCACTGTGCTCATATCCCTTGGCACACAATGACAATAGGATAAGAAAACTGGACATTCCCAGTTGTTTTCTAGACACATAGAGGATCCAGTGTATTCGATGATCTCACTGCTTTCCTGCATCTTCAAAATATGTGCTTCGGTTTTGCAGGACACACAGTGCTCAGACCATAACAGCACATGGTGAATACATTACAGTGTATACTAAAAAGAAAGGGTAATAGTTGAAATAACACAGACCAGTGGACTGAAGACCAATATCAAGCATAAAAAGATATTATGGGCTTTGAAAAAGAAACAGGCACTATATAAAACTTGCAACTCAGAAACACTCAAAAACAAGCACACCCCCCGTGTTTACAGAAATTAGAGTTTAAACTAGGGGTGAATGTTATTTTTCTCTTAATCTGGAGAAAGAAAGTTCATAAAGCCTAGTTGTTTACACTTCTGAACCTCAACAAATATATCAAGACAGGAAACAGAAAACCAACCTCAAATCAGAAAACTAAAGTGCATCTACAAAAACTGACACTACCTATATTGAAACATTTTAATTACTGAATAAAGAACTGAAAATTCCCCCTGAAAATAGAAACATAGAAAAATATGACAACTATTTAATAGTAGCAAATCTATAAATCACCAAAATAAAAAGAGAGAAAATATAAAAATAAGCCAAACAATGAATGAGAAGCTGAAAAATACAATACTCAAATTAAAAAAAAATACATTAAAATAAAGAAACATCAAGTGGTTGTCTGTTTATGTCCCCAACCAGGTCCCAGGCCCACAATTCAGGCATGTTCCTTTTCTCAGAAATAAACTGGTGACCTTGGCTTTGAGGGATGATGCTCAATGAAATGAGTCACTCAGGTCAGGGCTATATCTAACAGTTCTTAATTCACTAAAAGAAGAGATTATATGACATTCCAGTTTCTTTTTTATTATAACACCCAAAGGAAATGTAAAGACGAAAAAATAATTAAATGTCATTGCACCAAATATAAAAACTCCTGCACATCAAAGTAAACAAGCAGTAGGTTAAAATCACATCCCGTAGAAGGAAAAAATTTCTGCAAATTGTATCTGATAAGTAGTTGATATCCAGGTTATATGAATGACTTTTACAAAACATCATGATAAAACAAGTAACCCGCTTTTTGAAATGGACATATAAATGTCATTAACTAATCTATAAGGAAAAAATCAGGAATACACAATGAGATGAGACAGATTCTTTCATAAATGGATGGAGAAACTGAACTAATATAGACCAAACATTATAATGAGACCACTTTCTGATGATATGTATCAAAATTAACTCAAAATGGATTAAAACCTAAAATGAAAGACCTGAAACCATGAAAACAGTACAAGAAAGGACAGCTGACAAACTCTGTCATGGCTCTTTAAAATATTCTTTTAGATGTAGCATGGTAGGCAGAGCAGACAGGAGAAAAAAATAAACAAATATGACTACAATGAAATAAGTTTTTGCATACCAAAGGAAATTGTTAAGGAAACAACAAAAAAAAAAAACCAATCTACTGAAAAGAAGATATCCACAAATAATGATAAATATTCAAAGTATACAAGGAACTTACACAACACAAAAAATCAATCTGATGGAAAAATGGGGAGCACTGGCTTGTGTGCTCAATGAATTGAGTGGTGTCCTATAAACCAATGGATTGCCAGTTCCAATCCCAGTCAGGGCACATGCCTGGGGTGTGGGCCAGGTTCCCAGTTGGAGGTGCGCAAGAGACAATGACAGTTGAGGTTTCTCTCCTTCTCTTTCTTCTTCCCTTCCCCTTTCTAAAAATAAATAAATAATATTAAAAAGTAACATAGAATAGAAAGAAAAATGGGCAGAAGAACTGAATAGCTATTTCTGTAAAGAGGACATCAAGATGGCCAATAGACATATGAAAAGATGTTCATATCATATATCATTCATCATTGGAGAAATGCAAATTGAGACTATAGTCAAATCCCACGACACACCTATCAGGATGGCAATTTTCAATAAATCTACAAACAATGACTAATGGCAACGATATGGAGAAAGGAGAACCCTCGAGCACTATTGGTGAGATTATAAATAAACTGGGGCAGTCACTGCAGAAAATAAATGGGTGGTCCTTAAACATTTAGAAACAAGTATCACATGACACATCAAATCCATTTCTCTCAGTTATCCAAAGAATAAGAGTACACACATTCAAAATGGTACTTAAACCCTTATATCCACTGTGGCATCATTTAAAATAGAGAAGATGCAGAATGGAATAGAATATGATTTTATTTTAGTGACAATACAGGAGTCCTAGAAAAAAGTCCAATGATCATTAATATAAATTAACAAGAATGGTGTGCACCTCATGGATGTATCCTGGCAGCAAAGGAGACTGGACTAGAATGTGCATGTTTGAGCAATGATGACCTCACTGTACTACTCAGTGGGGGTGGTAGACCCTGATGAGTCAGCATGTGTGCTATGGGGCTCTCACATTCAAAATGACTGGGAGAGTACAGCCATGAATCTGCATCAAATATTCTGATAAATTTCAGTATTTCTCCATGGAATCTATTCAGATGATTCAGAATTCTGCCACAATGGGCAACTGGTGAAGACCAGCTTCAGCATGAAAGTGCACTGTTTGTGCATCATGTCATGTGCAAAGTGTTTTGGCAAAACATCCAATCTCCCAGGTCACTCAGCTTCCCAATAGCCCAGATTTGGTACCATGCAACTTCTAGTTTTCCCAAAAGTAAAATCACCTTTGAAAGGGAAGGGATTTCACACTGTTGATGATGTTCAGGAAAATATGATGGGGCAGCTGATGGCAACTGGGAAAACTGTGAGAGGTTCCAAGGTCCCTGCTTTGAAAGGGACTGAGGTGTCTTTGTCCTAAGTACAGTTTTTCTTGTATGTCCTTCATTAAATGTCTTTAGTTTTCATATTACATGTCTGGATACTCTCTGAGCAGGCCCTGTTTAATGTCAAAAAATTACATCTCAACACATCTCCTTCAAGTCATCATCACTCATGATGTGCTTTATTGAAAAAATGAAAAAAAAGGACTGCAAATATGACTTCCATGTTACTGATCAATTTGAAAAAACTTAATTGTACACACTGTACATTTTTTAAAGATTGTATTTATTTATGTTTAGAGAGGGGAAGGGAGAAAGAGAGGGAGAGAAACATCAGCGTGTGGTTATCTCTTGCACACTTCGTACTGGGGGCCTGGTTCACAAACCAGGCTTGTGTCCTATACTGGAAATCAAACTGGTGACCCTTTGGCTTGCAAGCCTGTGATCAATGCACTTAGGCATGCCAGCTAGAGCCACTGCATACTTTTCAAGGTAAATTGTGTACCAACTTTATCTCTCAATTCATAGTATAAAAATTTAAACCCCATATCTGAAATCAAATAGTAAAGAAAAAAAAAAAACAACAGAAAAGCAATCATCAGGAGGAATAAAGAAAACTCATGAGGTGAGAAAAAATATTTGTGAGCTCTGAATGGTATGGCTCAGTGGACTGAGCACGTGCCTTTGAACCAAAAGGTCAGTAGTTTGATTCTTGGTAAGGGCACATGTCTGAGTTGTGTGCCAGGTACCCGTTTGGTGGTATGTGAGAGGCAACTGATGAATGTGTTTCTTATACATTGATGTTTGTCTCCCTTTCTCCCTTAGCCCTGTCTAAAGAAAGATAAATAAAATATTTTAAAAATACATAGATAAAATGTTGGTGTCTAAAAGACCCTCCACATCTTATGTCTTTTAGGAAATGGACATTAAAAGAATGAAAATTGAAGCAAGTACACATTCAAGCAACACAAAACTCCTATTGGAAACGTCAGAATCCAGAACGTTAAGAAGAGCCAATGCCGCTGCGGGTGAGGAGCAAACAGAACTCTCACTCCTTGCTGGTGACAATGCAAAATGCTACAGCCACTTGGAAAGAGTTTGGAAGTTCTCACACAACTAATCATAAACTTATATAATCCACAAAATGAGCTCCATAGTATTTAACCAAAGACCTTAAATTTTTATCTACACAAAAGCCTAGAAGTAACCGTTTTTAGAAGCTTCATTCATAAATTTCAAAAATTTATGATGAAGATATTGGTCAACGGGTGAAAAGATAAGTAAACTGAAATACATACAATAAAATCTTATTTCACACTAAAGAAATAATATACCAAGGCAGAAAAGAAACATAGATCCATAGAATTAAGAGAATTTAATCTGAGCAAGTGCTCAGTTGGTTAGAGTGTCGTCTAGATACACAAAGTTCATTGGTTATATGCCCCTGAAATATTCAATAGAGGATTTGCAAGAGACATTTGCATACCTCTGTCAATTGTAGCATTATTCACAAAGCCTGGTATGTGGAAACAACCCCCGGGTCTATGGATAAATACATTGAAAAATGTAATATATATAGCACCAGCTGCTGTGTCTCAGTGGATGGAGCACCAGTCTGTGCACAAAAGTGTCCCTGGTTTAATTCCAAGTCATGGCTCATGTCTGGGTTTCAAGCCAGGTCCCCAGTAGGGGCCATGTCAGTAGCAAACACACATTGGTGTTTCCCTCTCTTTCTTCCTCCCTCCCACTCTCTCTAAAAATGAATGAATAAAGTCTCTTAAATTATTATAAAAGCGCAGTACATATATACAGGGGATTACTGCTCTGCCAGGAAATAGAAAATATGTTCTCACCTGATACCACAAAGTCAAACTTGAACATGTTCTCAGTGATGCACAGGAGTCACAATGACACATGCTACAGGATTCTACTTAGGTGAGTTCAAATGGAGTGCAACTCGGAGGAAAGGAAAGATAGTTACCTGGGCCTTGGTTTTATAGAAAATGAGGAAGTGGTTTTTTAATGGATATTGTGACATTTTTGTGAGATGGAAGTTTCCAGAATTCAGATGCACAATTAAACAAACGTACCAAATATGACTTAACTGTGCTGTTACAGATAGTTAAGGTGGATTTTTATTTACATAGTTTCTTATCAAAATTTAAAATAAAACATGTCTAAAAGAGACAGCTATAAATCTTTTCTTTTTTAACTTCAACTTTTTATTATCTTTTAGTTAACTTTATGTTAGCATCTGTGAAAAAATTCAAACCTATTTAATAAAAGGCTTTACTTATCATTTATTTTTTCCTTTTCTCTAGTTAATTAATTATTTTTTCAAGTACAGTTTTCTATCGACTTTGTTCATCATTCATAAAGTCAACTGAAAAATAAGCTGTTCAAGGGCAGCATTTAGTAAATTAAATAATAGACTTCTGGGGGGAATTAGTAAGTGATGTACATTTGACTGAAAAAATAATCTGTGTAGTTTACCAGGCAGATTAATACAACAATCAAACTCAGAAAAACACAAAAATGTACCCTTTCCTTGGTTATAAGAGAACTAAGTAGTTTTGGAAGCCAAAACTTGATTAAGCAGCAAAACACTAAACAAAAACTTCTTATTTTTAAGAAAAAAGTATGTTTTGTCATTTTCTGTTCTCAGCATACATTTCAATTCTTTCCAGTGGATCCAAAGCCTCCGGAACCCTGTTCTGTGTCATTCAAACCTTCAACTTCCTCTATTTCTGGATAATAAATCCATTCACAAATGAAGTGTGCAATGCAGTCACGTTTTTTAACTTCAAACTTTTCTTTGCCAAAATTGAACTGTACAACACCAATATTTCCTCCATAATCTTCATCTATGACACCAGCTGCTACATCCATGAGGTGTTTTGCAGTCAAGCCAGAATGTGGAGCTAGTCTACCATAGCACCCAGCAGACAGAGCAATCTGAATGTTAGTTTTCTTTTTTTAATTTTTATTTTAATGATTGTTCAAGTACAGTTTTCTCCCCTTTACTCCCAATCAAGCCCTCCCACCCCCGCTCCCAACTTCCCTCCCATTACCACCCTCCCCCTAGCTTTTATCCATGTGTCTTTTAACTTTGTTCCTGTAATGAATGTTAGTTTTCACAAGTGTTTTCTACTTAGGTGGCACTGTGTAATCATTGGCACTGTTCAGGTAGGTCATAGCCAGCCTCCCATGCAGTCTCCTTGGTCCGGGAGTTGTGGTGCCCCCGAGCATGACTAAGTGAAGCCATGCACCGCCCTCCTTTGCAGGACGGGACTGCTTGCTGGGGGAGATGGTGTGCATCTCTTCAGAGCAAAGCATGGAAGAGCAGAACACAGGCACAGTGTTTTGCAAAGGAACAAAAAGGCATGAATCAGACCTTTTGAAAAATTCCATTCAATTCAGAAAAGCTGTTTTTTAAGATTTTATGTATTTATTTTTAGACAGAAGAGAGAGGAGGGTGAGAAACATCAATGTGAGGTTGCCTCACACGTGACCCCCTGCTGGGATCCTGGCTCACAACCCAGGCATGTGCCCCAAATGGGAATCAAACCAGGAACCTTTGGTTCGCAAACTGGCACTCAAGCCAGTGACCCACACCAGGTATGGCCAATATAGAAAAGATTATATCTGAAATACAGAGAATATAAATTCAGCCATGGACCGATATAAAATGAAGACTATTTCTGTAACTCAAAGGACCAAACAGCCATTAGCCATTAAACAAGCACAGACAGAAACAATGAACAGAGTAAGGAAACAAACAAATGTGCACTTAAATTTAATGGCAATTGATGTATGGCTGATTCATATTTGAATCAAGTCGCACAGTGATTAAGTACGGACCTTAAAACTACCATTTATTTTCCTAATATGTAAATAAATACTAAAAAGTCAATCAACAAAGTTTGGAGAATTTATTGTATAAAAGGAATCACCCTGGAAACCCAGCAGCAATAATGACTGACTGAGACTGAGAGATGCTGGAGTCCAAGTTTTTCTCTTAAAGGGCCTGACACAGACTTACAGGGACTTACAAGCTCTGACCTTCAGCATTGGGACAACAGATTGAAAGGTGCTAGGGACATTCAGGGAGGGACTCAACTGTCTGTCTTCAGGGCTAAGGTTTGAGGGGAAGCATTTTCCCACACAGAAGTCATCTGAAGCCATTCTTTCCTTGCACAGCTGTCCCCATAATAGACCTAGAAGGCACTATATCTCAGTCCCCACCTACCTGGCTAATGCTATAGCCCTGTCCTAGTGATTCCCTGAGGCCTTGCCCCACTCCACTTGAGAATTCACCCAAGCCATATCCACTGTCTTTTCCATACAAATGGCCCCTCTTTCCTCATGGTGCACACTCTCCTAAATCTCTCAGAGAAGCTGGATCTGACCTCCGCATGCTCTTTAACTCTCACTCAGTGGCCCAGACAAAGCAAAAGAACATTTTCTTTCCACATTATTCTATTGTTGTTCAAGTACAGTTGTCTCCTTTTTCCCACATCACTCCCCCCACAACACAACCATCCCTTCACCCCATTGATCCTACGCCCTTCAGTTTTTTCCATGTCCTTTTTTTATTTAATTGTTGTTCAAGTACAGTTTTCTGTCTTTTAATCCCATCCCAGCCCATCCTCAAAGCCCTGTCTCCTCCCTCCCATTTCCAACACCCCCCTTGTTTGTGTCCATGCGTCCTTTATACATGTTCCTGAAAACTCCCTCTTTCTCCTTATTGTCCCCTCCAAATTCCCCTCTGGTTACTGTCAGTTTGTTCTTTATTTCAATGTTTCTGTTTATATTTGCTTACTTGTTTGTTTTGTTGATTAGTTTCCTCTTATTGGTGAGATCATATGGTATTTGTCTTTTACTGTCTGGCTTATTTCATTCCCATAATGCTCTCCAGATCCATCCATGCTGTCCCCAAAGTTAGGAGCTTCTTCTATCCTAAGAACCCCTAAACACCAGCTGAAAAGAACCCATGAACCACAATGTTCATTGCAGCACAATTTACAATAGCCAAATGCTGGAAGCAACCTAAGTGTCCATCTGTAAATAAATGGATCAAGGCACTATGGTAGAGTTGCCTGAGCACAAGGACATTTTCAAGTGAAACAGAAAAGTAGATTGTTTCATGTTGAGGAGGTGCATTGTACTACAAGAAAATCAGAGTCTAAACTTCCTAGGGATGTGTTTATAACCCCCAGAGGGTTAAAAAATGTGAGAAAACATGACACGTATCTCCAGGGTTCCTGAGATTTCTGCATCAAATTCCAGGATCTCAACCACTTCCTAGATGAACTCCATTCTTGCCACAAAAACAAAACTAAAAAAAAATGGGGGGCTTAATGTACAATTTCTCACCAACATGCACAGATTTTCCTAGGTCCCCAAAGCAATGACAGAGGAACCAGACCATGGTAGCCCTTAATATCCAAAAATAACTTAATTGTATACACTGCACAGTTTTTTTAAAGATTGTATTTATTTATTTTTAGAGACTGGGGGCTTTGGCTGAAACTGCTAAGTCACTGGAGTAAAAACAGAATTCTGAAAGCATGTAGGAGCATAGGACACTGTTAGAGACCAGCTCTCCCTCTATGACAGCAACAGAAATAAACCTGGGCTTCACAAAATCCTTTCCACTGAAGCACAGCTTCCCAAACCATACTTGAAAGTCTGGCTTCCTCTGAGAACTTTGGGTTTCTCACCTGTGACACCTGCATCTCCATTCCCACCTACCTGGAGGATCAGATATTGACCTTTTCCTGCAAATATCCCAGCACTCCTTCATTTGCTCCAAAAAGGTGACCAGGACTGGCTTAGAAACAAGACCTGTGTACAAAGTATACATTATTATTTTTAAAGATTCCCCATTTTCAATCCACGTTGTTCTGAGTAAGAACACTGCAGAAAAATGAAAATATTCTAGAAGAGGATTTTCTAAAATCCTGTTTGCTACCAGCACCTGAATTACGCTAACAACATGTAAATTTTTTGGACAATATGATCCTAAGTGCTTCAGTTTTCAAAGCCTTCATTTTCTACATGAGATAACCTTCAAGTTGCCTCATGTGAACATCACTCTGAAAGTCTACCATACAAAGTACTCTCCAAAAGATGTTAATAAAACAAAATCCTGCAGGTGGGGTGGTAACTCTGAAGGAAGGAAGCCTCACCCAGGGAAACCAGGTTGCTGTAGTTCTCCAACATCACATCTGAGTACAATTTCCGCTGAGCTAGGTTCAGGCATTCCCACTCCTCCTGAGAAAAGTCTACTGACACATGTGTCTACTGACACATGGTCAAGGTTCACTGAGGGGAAAGAAAGGAGGCACATTTCTTAAGGACATACAGCAGAGTTCTCATTGTCATCTAACATGAAAAGTATTGCAAATGGTTTTGACCTAGGAGATATCCTTCATCATTCAGTAAGGTCATTATGACCCTCTGACAATCTCTACTGTATTTTGTCTCACCAAGAAGTGATGATAATGCATGCCTATTAATCCACTGCAAAGACATAACATTTCAGGGAGAAAAACCTTTAAAATGAAGGAACACACACAGGGATATACATTGTTTAGTGATGTATTTCTATCATTCACAATCAGCTGTGTATACTTTTTAGCTACAAAAGGCATGGGGAGTTGAAAGTGTAAGTAACTTCTTTAGGTTTCATTGAGGCAAGAAAAATGTAGTTTTGTAAAAATGCAGATTCTGATTCAGGAGTTGTGGGTGGTGCCTGTGTTTCTACATTTTTCTCAAGCTCACTTGTTTAAATATGTTTTATTGATTATACTCTTACAATTGTCCCATATTTTCCCCTTTATCCCCTTTTGCCCTGCAACACCCACCCATCCATAACTCCCACACTAATTTCATGTCCATAGGTCATTCAAAAGAGTTCTATGACTTCTCCATTTCCTATATTATTTTAAATCCCCCCCATCTGTGTTGTTTCCATCATTTATGCTTCTTATTCCCTGTACCTTCGGACCCATTCTCCACTTGCCACCACCCAGCTCATCATCCTCCGTATAATGTCCATTTTACTCATTGTGCTTCTGTTCTAGTTGTTTGCGTACTATTTCCTTTTGGTTTTGCTTTTATAGGTTCATGTGTTAAGTGTCGTGAGTTTGTTGTCATTTCACTGTTCATATTTTTGATCATCTTCTTTTTCTTAGTTTAAGTCACTTGGACATTCCATATAAAGGCTTGGTGATGATGAAGTCCTTTAACTTGACCTCATCTGGGAAGCACTTGATTTGTCCTTCCATTCTAAATGATAGCTTTGCTGGTTAGATTAATGTTGGATGTAGTTCTCTGCCTTACATGACTTTGAATACTTGTTTCCAGACCCTTCTTGCCTGTCAGCTTTCTTTTGAGAAATCAGCTGCTAGTATTATGAGAAACCGTTTCTATGTAACTCTCCTTTTGTGTTGGTCAGTTTAAGATTCTCTCCTTATCTTTTCTCTTGTGTAATGGAATTATGATGTGTTTTGGTGTGTTCCTCGTTGGCTACAACTTCTTTGACACTCTGTAAGCTTCCTGTACTTGCATATCTGTTTCCTTCACCAGACTCAGTAAGTTTTCCTTCATTGTTTATAAATCAGTTTTTCATTTTGTGCTCTTCCTCTTGTTCTTCTGGCACCCCTAAGATTAGGATGTTCGATTGTTTAAAGTTGTTCCAGAAGTTACTCAGCCTCTCATTTATTTTGAATTCTTGTTTCTTCATTCTATTCTGGTTGAACATTTATTTCTTACTTGTGGTCCAAATTATTGATTTCTGCCCCAGTTTCCCTACATTCACTGTTGGTCCCCTGTATGTTTCTGTACTTCACTTTATAGAGCCTGCACTTCTTCCTTTATTTTGAGTAGTAGCGCTCCTCAGCCATGTCTGTGACCATCCAATTACCAGTATTTGAAACTCTGCATCTGATTGGTTGCCTGTCTCTTTCATGCTTAGTTCATTAAAAAAAATCATTTATTTATTTTTAGAGAGTGGGTAGGGAGAAAAACAGTAAGGGAAACATCAATGTGTGGTTGCCTACAGTGTGCTCCATACTGGGGAACTGGATGGCAACACAGGTATGTGCCCTGACTGGCAATTGAACCAGAAACTCTTTGGATCACATGATGGCACTTCTTTCACGGAGCCACAGCACCCAGGCATCTTTTGCTGGAATGTTAATCTGTTCTTTTATTTGGGCAATAATTTTTTTTCTTATTGCACCTGTTACATGCCAAGGGGTAGAGCCTTAGGTATTTGCCAAGACAGGGCAACTCACTTTGCTGTGTTGTGGTGCTGTTTGTGGCGGAGGGGTCAGAGAGAGAATAGTACTGCTTCCTTATCTCTCATCCAACTTTCAGTAAATTCTCCAACTACTCTCAAGCAAATTGCCCTTTCTGAGGCTGATTCTGTGGTGAGTGGGCTTGTGTACCTCCTACAATCCCATGGAACCCTGCAATGGACACTTCTGTGAGACTGGGAGTTTCTCCTGCTGCTCCAACCTCCACAGGTATTTTATACTCAGGGGTTTTGTGGCTTCAAGTTTCTTGAGCTGGAACCCTGCATTGCACTATCTGTCTCATTACCCCACTGTTCTGGTTCATCTGCACATGAATGTATCAATGCCTGGTCCACCAACTGCCACCTCACCTCCTCAGTCCACCAACCACTTCTTCACACACCTGGTATGCCAGCTGCCACCTTGCTCACTTCATCTCCACCCTGACTTCCCATCTCTATTCCTGCTATGAGTATGGATGAATGTTTTTTCTTTAACTTCTTGCTCATCAGACTTTCACACAGTTCAATATTCTGGCATTTCTTCTGCTTTGTTTTTTTCAAACCCTCCTCC
>PVIA01016650.1:0-18161 GCA_004024845.1 Tonatia bakeri | reverse complement strand
CTCTTATCGTAGCCTGCATTTGTTCATCTAATTTATGTCCAAAGTCAACCAATTCTGTGAGCTTCCTGATCACCAGTGCTTTGAACTGTGCATCTGGTAATTCTGCTATCTCTTGGTCACTTAAAAAAATTGGTTCTGGGGCTTTCAAATATGTTTGAGCCATCTTTTTAATTTTCCTTTGGTTTGGTTGCGGCTGTTTCTTAAGGGCGGCGGAACTTTAGGTGTTCACCAGGGCGGGGCACCACAGTCTCTGGGTTGTGACGTTGTATGTGGGGGCGGGGTCTGAGAGGGAACAATGGCGCCTGCTCCGCTCACTCTAGGATTTCCGTCCCCTCCACTGCCTCCCACAAGCAAATTGGGCCCTTCTGGTGCTGGCTCCCGGGCGGTGGGCTGGTGCACTTTCTTGAACTCTGTGGGCTTCCCTGAGAAGTCTCCTGTGCGGCTGAGCGAGTCTCCCTGCCTCAGTTCCCCGACGGGGCTCTTAAGCTTTGAAACACCGAGGCTCTGCCCGTTTACGCTGCCTGTTTTCACTTAGTTTGTGCAAACGTGTGGCTGCGGACAGCCAGCTGCCTTGCGTCCCTCCCTGGGTCTGCTAGTCGGCTCCCGCGCCCAGGGTCCGCCACCGGTCCGTCCGCTGCTGTCTGCGCCCTGCGCCTGCCAGCCAGCGCTTCTTCCCGCCGGGACCCCTCTCCTCAGGCCTCCCACTCCGCCACTCCTTACCGGTCTGGATGTACTGGAGCCCGACTTCTGTTCAATTAATTTCTCTCTGTTCTGGTTGATTCTTGTTTCTCAATTTTTGTTGTCTTTAGTCTTGGTTGCGTGAGGAAGCACAATGCGACTGCCTATGCCTCCATCTTGGCCAGAACTCAGATCTGTTTAATTTTAAATATGTTTGAAAGGCATTTAAGTTGACCTACATAAATATTTAGATAGGAATCAGATCTTGAATTTCTTTCTATAGCATTCATACTGAACCCTTGAGAGTGGTTGAGTCCAAATAAATTACACAACTAATATAAGTGGCAAAGCTGAGATCCAAATATAAAGTTCTGCTTCAAAGTTTGTATTCTTAGCCCCAATGCTGCAATGAATGGAAAAAGTCCTTTTGTTCTCATTTATTTCATAACACATATTTGGTCTTCTCATTTTCTAAGTTATTTCTTTCATTATTTTGCCATTTAATTTATTTTGTACCTTTTCTGTATAATCTTTATTGTTTCATTTGATAAAATATCTTGGGTAGTATGGTTAGGGCCTTTAAGGCAGCCATTTGTGGACTTGATCTCAGCTCTGCCATTTGTATCTATCTGTGGATTCCTTACTCACTAAATCCAGTGGCCTTTCCTTAGTGTTAACTTTCCTTTGTATGCATATAGCAGAAAGTCTGTACTGAAATGTAGGTGCCTTCTCTTTCAGTAATAATTCACCATCCTAGCTTTTATTTGTTCTGCCTTTTTTCTCTGTAATTTCTTCTTTTTAAAGATTTTATTTATTTTTAGAGAAAGGAAGGGAGGGAGAAAGAGAGGGAGAGGAACATCAGTGTGTTATGTAGTTTCCTCTTGTGCACCCCTTCCCCTCCCCCAGGGGACCTGGCCCACAACCCAGGCATGTGCCCTGACTGGGAATCAAAGTGGCTACCATTTGCTTCGCAGGCCTGTGCTCAATCCACTGAGCCACACTAGTCAGGGCTGCAATTTTTTCTATATAGTTATACCTATATGTGACTGTCTCTGCATAGCTTTGAACTTGGCTCTCTATTTCTTTTTAAACATGTCAGCTGACTCTGGATTCTGATTTTGTTTCTTTAATTACTCTCAATTCTATTCTCACTTTTCTGTCTTCATGGACTTAGTTCAGGACATTTTTTTTTCCCTCCAGCTTTGTAATGGCCTCACTGCCCCAGCTCTGTTCCTGTCCTTTCCAGTCCAACCTTCCTTCCTATCCCAAATTCATTCTCTTAAAGTATAGATTTTATACTTCCCCACTGCTTAAAAACCCTTCAGTGAGTCTCCATTGTCAACAGTATTCTTAACATATATTTCTTAGAACAAATTAGGTATTTCTCTAGGGATTAAGAGGTCAAATGAGGTTGGGGAATGCTTGTAAATATGTGGTTAGTCAGCCTTCATTTTGGCAGCAAGAATCCTAGTGTGCTAATTTGCATTATGAATGTACAAAGGGGACACAGAGCAATATGCAGCATTTTCCAATTATGACTGACTGTAGTATACATTTAAAAAATACACGTCTAGTATGTTAGAATAGGTTTCCTTAAGAAGCACAAGGTAAAGTCCATACTTCTATACAAGGAATTAAAGGATTTTTTTTTTTATTCATTCAGCCTTTGCCTATATATGTAGTCTCATCTCTGGCATTGACCTTACAATTTGGAGTTCCCCAGCAGGTGGGCAGCTATGTTTTTCAGGCTTCGGTGGTTTCAGCCATCTGTCAGGAAAACCCGTACTTATGCGTAAAGTGAGGATCATCACCTTTTCTCGTATACTGTCTTGGACTCACACCAGGCAGGCTTTGTATTTCCTTTCTTAACCCCTCCCAAAGTATACTTGTCAGGACCCTTCATTTTAACAATATGGTATTATAATTCTCTTCACATTCTTATTTCTGCAATAGACTCTACGCTCCTTGAAGGCTGGAACTATTTCTTTTCATTTCTGTGACATTTGTGCCTAGGAAAATTATTAGATATAGATGAAATAATTAAATTATAAAATAACAGCAGGAACATTTTTTAATGATATTGGTATTCATACAGTTAAGTAAATTATCAGTAAACATTTTGATTTCATCTTAGAAATCTCTTAGATTCTTTCTCTATTGAGTAGTTAAGGTGGTATCAAATTCAATGCTGTAACAAAATTTTTTATGGGGAAAACTAAGAAAAAGTATTTTATTACTAATTTTCTTTGTATTTTTCATAATGTGTTCATAAAACAAATATCTTTTTCTTACATTAGGTTATAATGTAATGTCTTCATTGAAATTGTTTAGTCATTAATAAAAACTCAGTAATTACTTTTTCCTCCAGATAACTTGAGTTTTATATTGAGATGATATATTCATCTATAGTTGTTAAGATAAAAAGCATTATTTTATATGAAACATTGTTTAATGTATTTCTCTCTTGTCTTAGGCATCATTCTTAACAAAGAAGTTAAATATTGGTGGGAAGAGAGTAAACCTTGCTATATGGGTAAGTTAACCTTTTCAATTGTGTGAGTTAAGGCCTCTGCTGTTCTTGGTACTCTAATAACTAATTGGTTCAAGGAATAGTAATTTGAAAATTCGGATTTTCTTTTAAATTAACTGAAGATTAGCCAAAACTTCTTTTAATAACTTTTTTTTAAAAAGATGGCCAATAGTTATACCTCAAATACAGTTATATACATGAATATTTCTATAATAACTTTTCAGCTGGGTGAGGATTAACTCAGAGGGATTCATGTCAGAGAAAGGAGAGGACAGGGTGGGTGGATAGCAGCTTGGCCTTTATTTCTCATGTCTCTGTTCCAATCTTCCAAGGAAGTAGCTAATGCAGAGTAGAGTGAGGGTAATATAGCAGCGTAGCAGTTAGCAGGTGGTCCTGGAGCATGCTCTCTTTCCTTGTCTCTTCCCTCTGTGGGACTCTAAATTTAGGGCCAACCCTATTCCTGGCTTATAATACCATCTTGGCCATTCTGACCCCCAGATAACAGAACTGTTTTTTTTGGTGGGGGTAGAAAGATTGCTGGGGAGGAAGATGGTTGGGAGGGGAAATGTAAACTTTGTATAACAGTAAAACATTAAATATTGATTATAACTTGACTTTTAAACATTTTGGTAACCTGCTTTGTTTCTTGTGTGTATTTTGGGGTTGTCTGTACCTTCATGCCCTACTTTAGTGGTCATGAACTTTTAGTCAAAAGTTTACTGTAATTGCAATAGGAGATGTATTTTTTTTTCTGATCTAATAAGCATTTGTTGCTTTATTTAGGATACAGCAGGTCAAGAGAGATTCCATGCATTGGGACCAATTTACTACAGAGATTCAAATGGAGCTATTTTAGTATATGATATAACAGATGAAGATTCTTTTCAGAAGGTACTTTATTTATTTATGGGTAGATGACTTAGTAGAACACTAGTTTTTCAAGTTTCCATTACCTACATTTGTTTACTAATGTGATTAGTCTTGGTTGTAAAGGTATAGTTTGTATATAAAAAAATTATGGTGACCCCTCATAATTTTTAATGGAGTATTTATAAATATTTATGTTAACCATAGGAATAGTTTATTACCTGGCTTTCTTAGATATTAGGAAAGGGAAATACTCTGAAGTAAAACTTCCAAAAAACATAAGAGCTTTTTTTCCCTCCCTGATAAAGAAAAATCATACATTTCTTTGATTACATACATGCTGGACACCTGAAATCTTGGTACGGTTGCACAGGCTTCCTAATTGTGAAGAGAAAAAAGGAGAACTAAATCAAATTTAAGCTCTTTCTCTTCACCAAATTTTCTAGAGGATAATATAAAAAGGTGTTTATTTTAAAGCTCCTCCATTTTTTTACCCCTCTTTACATATACACCAAAATAGAGAGTTTTTAAAGTTGATTGAAATGGAAAATGAGTTACTATTAAACTTATCTCTGAATTGTCATCACCGTTAGGATAGTGACTGATTACACATTTGACCTTTCCTCTGAAAGCCCCTTTGGAATTTGTCAAGGGTATGTAACTGAAAGGGGTAATTTCCAGGGCAAAAACTTACCTTGCCATGAGTTATAATTGTGTCCGTGTTGAAATTGCTTGCCTTTCTAGTTTTTTTGCTTTTTTAATTTATTTCCCAGTATTTAACTGATAAAGTAGATATGTGTTACTCTTTGGTTTATGAATGACATGTGGAAAAACTTAGTTCAAGGAGTAGAAAAATGGAATAGCTTGCAGATTTAATGATATTTTTAAAAAGTTATTTTGGGGCTGCTATTTGGTGCTGTTTGTTATCCTTTCCTGCCTTTTTGCACTAAAAAAATGGTGTAGGTATTTTATTAGAGGAAGTTGAGTCTTATAGGTTGAAAAGTAACCACTTACCTCTTGCTGCATAACAAACCCCCCTAAAATTTGTGGTTTAAAATGATTATTTCTTATGATTTTGTGGGTCCTCTGCTCTGTCTGATGTCAGCAGAGTCACTCATGCAGCTGTATTGAACTGGAAGTTTGGCTGGGTGGGGACCATCCCAGGCAGCTCCGTTCTCCATATGATCTCTCACTCCACTTGGTGTCTCATCTTCTGGTACTCTCTCCACATGCTCTCTCATTATTCCATGTTCTAGTCTAAGCTTTTTATTTCTTTACGATTTTACTTATTTATTTTTAGAAAGGAGAATGGAGGGAGAAAAAGAGGGAGAGAAACATCAATGTGTGGTTGCCTCTGGCGCTTCCCCTACTGGAGACCTGGCCCACAACCCAGGCATGTGCCCCAGACTGGGAATCAAACTGGCAACTTTGATTCTCAGACCAGCACTCAATCCACTGAGCCACACCAGCCAGGGCTGCTAGCCTAAGCTTCTGTTGTGACAACTGGATCCCAAAAGTACATCTGCCAGGCCTTCATAAGGCTGAGGTCTAGAAGTGGCATAGCATTACTTCTGCTACTTTCTCTTGGTCAAAACAAGTTACAAGGCTAGCCCAGATTCACAGGGAGGGAAAATAGATTGTACCTCTTGATAGGAGGATTGGCAAAGAATTTGTGACCATCCTTAACTAACTCACCACAGAATGTGTGCTGTAATGAGCAGGATACCTGTGGAGGGGGATCTTACTGGAGGTGGATAACACATTTTTTTTTTTTTTGACTATTCAGATTTAGTAGGTTGTGATACTGTATGCATAGAGAGCAGAGTAATACATCATTTTATATCAACACTATTAAATTTCTCTTATGTGAAATCACCTACAGATACAAGTTAAATGCTTTTCTGAAAACTTGATACACATGAATGAAACAAAAAGATGGGGCTATACTGAGAAAACTGCTTCAATGCGATTACAAAGATAAGGTGGTGGTATTGATTACCTTTGCTTTTATAAAGATTTTGGGTTACTACTGAGTTAGTTCCTCTACATTCTTGCAGAGAATAGAAATGTAGATCTGTTATGTTTGTATCATAGAACCAGATGCACAGTCAGTACTTACCATATATCTAATGTAATTTTTGTAACTTATAGGTGTGTGTATTTTTTGGAAGGGTATGTAAGTTCTTTGTAACTTGCATACAAAATAATTCTATTACAAAAAAATGAAAGGAAGATATCCAAGTTTGTTTTTTGTCCTGTTTTATTCTAGTCAACATTTTTAAAAGCATGAGTTCCAAAAGATTAAATTTCTTAATTACAGTTTACTCTTAACTGTGCCTACTGCCATCCTTCATCCATAGTGAAGTATCAGTTCGTTTCTGGAGTAGTTGTATATCAGTGGTTCTTCAGGAGGGAGTGGCAGTGTCTGGAGACATCTTTGGTTGTCACAACTAAAGGATGGCCCTGGTATCTAGTGGCTAGGAGCCCAGGAATGCTGCTACACATCATGTATTGCGCAGGACAGTTCCTTATAGCCAAGAATTATCTCAGCCAAAATATCAGTAGTGCCAACACTGAAAATACTTGTCATATACTGAAGGCTGAAAATTTGTTTTGCCTGTCTTTTTGTGCCCATATTTAGTTTTTCCTGTAAATGTGTAATACAGAAGCTCCCATGTCCTTTATTTTGGAACCAGTTGGGTTAAGTTCATGTGTTCTTAAGTCCAAAGTGACTCTATACAAGTACCTATTATCTGAAGCCAGAGTTGACATGCTTTTGTTCTGGTGACTAGCTTTGCTTGAATCTATGGAAGATTTATGAAAATTTGTAATTAGAGGTACATTTTTCTGTACCTATATAAAGATACAGAGAGAAATATTTCCATTGGATGTTTGTATGTGTGTTGTTTACAATGTAATCTGGAAATAAATGATCTTAATAGGGAATCATTCCTGGTAACAACTAAATATATGAGCTGTTGGCCAAATTTGGGGGTATTTCAACAATATTGATTGAATTTTGGGGTGTTACATTGGTAGTCTTGTAACAGAATTTGTTTTAACATTAATGCTTTCGTATACACAGGTAAAAAACTGGGTCAAAGAATTGCGGAAAATGTTGGGAAATGAAATCTGTTTATGTATAGTTGGTAAGTATCATTACTTCTTAAATCTCCTTTGTACTTCCTTAATTTTTTGTAAAAGAATAATAGACCAGTAACTCTCGTCTTAAAATTATATGAGAAAAGAAGAATGGCATTTTCATGAATAATATTTTAGAATAATTTAGTATTTGGAAGTACTCTTCTAGAAGCTTCAGCTCTACTTCAAGGAATGCCTTGGGGAGCAACTGGGAAGCTAAACATTTAAGGCTTTATTTAGCCCCCAGCCTTGCTTCAATTTGACTTTTAGTTTTTCACCATAAGACTCTCTTTAGAAAAAAAGTTCAGGAACTAAAATTAAAACCAATGACTTACACTAGTGTTCTTGTTCTGTACATTAAAGTATACACATTCTTGAGTTAAGGACAAATTTGACTCTAAGGGTATAAGTAGATCGTGGTACTATAGTAGAGGGATGTTCTTAATGGGTAAAATAATGGAATTCTATAACTCTCTCTTGGAGTTCTGGAATTTCTCTTTGGTTCCCTTTTTTCTTTAGATTATTATTTCTATGATATAACAAGTAATTATTGAGCAATAAAGTGTACCAGACATTGTGCTGTGTTTTCAGTAGACATCTCATGTAATCCTCATTACCCTCTGAGCACTTTATAGGGGAAGCTGAGCCCTGGAGGTACACTAACTTAACCAATATTGGGCAGGTATCAGAGACAGGATTCAGGTTGAATCCCATCTCACTCCTATGCTTATGTTATTAATCCTTATGTTGAGTAACTTCATGCTATTTTCTTTCTTCCTTTTTACATGACTGATACAGTAAACATGGCCTGTGAGAAACCAGGGAGTTCTAGTGAGGGATGTAGAATGGAATGGTCAATGTGGGGAAATTCTGCCTTTAGCCTTAAGAATTTTTGTTTTTAATTTAAGCTTACATTTCATGCAATTTGTCACCATTAAATGATTGGTAAACTTTACAGTTCCAGATCAGAGTGTAGGTCTGGGGTAAGAGTTCAAGGAGGCCTGATTTTTAGTCTAGATGCTACATGTTAGGCTAGATGGCAGGAATGTATCAGAATAGAGTACTGAGGTAATATGCTATATAGGAGTTTGGGGCCACAGTTGTAGCTAGTCATTAGTGAGTTTAGTGTGGATTTATGTGGTATATTGGACTTACTGCAAGTGGAAGTGGCTACGATGAGTGAACAACTGGATATTTATATTTGAGAATTTGATATTCTGGATATCCCTCAGAACAGAGAAATAAATGACTAACATATACTCAAAGAAGCCTCAAGAGTTTGTTACTTGACTGGGGTTACAATGTAACATTTAAAAATAATAGCTGGGAATTAGACTTCCAGTCAAGATGGCAGTGTAGGTAAACACAGCTTGCCTCCTAATACAACCACGTCAAAATTACAGCTAAACTATAGAACAACCATTATTCAGAACCATTAGAAATCAAGCTGAATGGAACTTCTGCGACTGTGGAATTAAAGAAGAAACCACATCGGGACTGGTAGGAGGGGTGGGGACATAGAACAGGTGGGTCTTACATGCATGTGTAGTGGATAAAAAATCAGGAGGAAACCCTGACCAGTGTGGCTCAGTTCATTGGGTGTCTTTCCACAGAGCAAGGAGTTGTTGGTTCAATTCCTGGTGAGGGCACATGCCTGGATTGCAGATTCAGTCCCCAGTCAGGGCTCATATAGGAGGCAAACAGTGTTTCTCTGCCTCTTTTTTTCCTCCCTCCCTTTTCTCTCTCTCTCTAAAAATAAATGTATTAGAAAAATCATGAGGGATATCTCAGGAGCGAGGGGTCGCAGCCCCACACTAGTCTCTCCAGCCCAGGTTTCCAGTGCCAGGAAAATAAATCCCCATAACTTCTGGCTGTAAAAACCAGGAGAGATTGAGGCTGTGGGAGACAGAAACTTCTGGACTCCCAGGCAGTTCCTCTTCAGGGGCCCATGCATAGACTACTTGGACTCACTCCTTTTGAGCTCCGGTGTAGGGGTAGCAGATTGAAAGGCATCAGAGACATAGAGGGAGGAACTGAAGTGTCCAGCATCAGGGCAAGAGCTGGGGGCCAGGTTTCTCCCACACAAGAGTGTTGGCAGAGGCCATTTTTCCATTCCTGAGCTCTCCCACAGTAGAACCACAGAGCCTGCAGGAGGGTGTCATGTCTGAAACTCCATCAACCTGGCTAACACTGTTTGTTCCAACCTCATGATGAGACCCTGACCCACCCAGCTTTCGGGCCCAACCAAGCTGTTTACAGTGATTTTTCCATATGAATGGCTTATTCTGGCCTATGCTTCAGATTTTCTTATGTTCTCTCACATAAGCAGCTTCTGGCTTTAGCAAGCCCTTATACCTCTCGCATCCCCATACCTCTTGCTAAGTTGTCCCAGGCCTGGCAGTCTCAGTGTCCAGCCTTGGTTCCAGCTTGGCCTCCCTGGGGCACCTTGAAGCCCAGCACAAGTAGCAGCCATCTGTACATCACTTTGTAGCCACTGTTGTATGATCCTGGACAGAATAGTCAGTGGTTGACCTTGGCTGTGCCAACAGCACTCAAGGCTCTACTGTAAGTAAAGGGTGTACATAGCCCACATGACTTGGACTATGTACCTAAACACACGGAGGCTGCCACAATGAGGAGACAAAGAAACATGACCCAAATGAAAGAACAGATCAAAACTCCAGAAAAAGAACTAAACACAATGGAGACAAACATCTACTAGATGCATAGTTCAAAACAATGGTTATAAGGAAGCTCAAGGAACCTAGTGAGGACCTCAACAGCATAAAAAAGATCCAGTCAGAAATGAAGGATACAGTAATTGAAATAAGGAACTATTTATAGGAAAACAACAGTAGAGTGGATGAAGCCAAGAATCAAATCAGCGATTTAGAATAGAAAGAAGAAAATAAAAACAAAACAAAAAACCAAAACCCAATCAGATCAGCAAGAAAAAAAAATAGAAAAAATGAGGATAGTGTAGGAGCTTCTGGGACAAGTACACCAACAGTCATGTGGGGGTGCCAGAAGGAGAAGAGAACAAGAAATTGGAAATCTGTTTGAAAAAATAATGACAGAAAACTTCCCTAACTTGGTAAAGGAAATAGACATACAAGTTCAGGAAGCACAGAGAGTCCCAAAATAGATGAACCCAAAGAGGCCCTCTCCAAAACACCTCAATTAATATGCCAAAGGTTAAAGACAAAGATCTTAAAAGCAACAAGAGTAAAGCAGTTACCTGGTACAAGGTAGCTTCTATAAGACTGTCAGCTGATTTCTCAACAGAAACTTTGAGGCTGGAAGGGATTTGCAAGAAAAATTTAAAGCGATGAAAAGCACGGGCCTACAACCAAGATTACCAGCAAAGCTATTGTTTAGAATCGAAGGAGAGAGAAAGAGCTTTCTAGGCAAGAAAAAGCTAAAGGTGTTCATCACCACCATACCAGTATTGTATGAAATGTTAAAGGGTCTTAGAGAAGATCAAACATATGAATAATAAAATGGCAATCAATATATATCTATCAACAATTGATTCTAAAAATAAAAAATGTGGAACAGAAATATAATCATAGAATGTTTTGATGGTTGCCAGATGGGAGCGAGATCTGGGGGGTGGGTGAAAATGGGGAAGAGATTAAAAAGTACAAATTGGTAGTTATAGAATACTCATGGGGATGTAAAGTGCAGCATAGGGAATACAGTAGCCAGAGAACATATATGCATGACCCATGGACATGGACAACAGTGTGGCGATTGCCTAAGGAGGGGCGGCTGGGTCATGGAGGGCAAAGGGGGGAAAGTTGGGACAATTGTAACAGCCTAAACAATAAAATATAATGTGAAAAAAATAGCTGGGTAAATAAGTTTATGGATGTCAAGCTTATATTCTTCATGTTCATATTATAAGAAGATATAGGAATATTGTGTCTGGTAGCTTACTACCCCAAGTAGGGTCAAATGTTCTCATTAATTGTTATATACTGCTTATTAATGATTGGTATAATATATAAAAAGCTCACACTCTCTTTTCTTTCCTGTTGGCAAATACTACATAGAATTTTAGTTATAATTCAGAATCTGAAGAATCTGGACAGTCCATTTACCACAAAAGGAAAATTTCAGTTAAGAAAGCCTCATCACCAGTACTTTAGAAGCCCACCTGTGCTTCTTTCTCATCCCAACACTACCCAGCTGCCTTCCTTTCACCATCACCTACCACCAAACACTGTCTTGACTTTTTACTGAATGTATGAGTTTTGTTTTGAACTTTATATAAATGTAATCATATAGTATGAACTCTTTTGTGTGGTTTCTTTGACTTTACATTATGTTTGTGAGGTTTCCCTATGTTCTTGTATTTAGTTGTAGTTCCTTTTATTCTCTTTGCTAATACTTTATTCTATGAATATTATTCCACAGTTTATTCTTTTGCTATTGATGAACATTTACATTATTTTTTCACCTATTGATTTTTATTTTATTTTCAGTAGTAGTTTGGTATTTTATTGCTGGTAGTTTTATTTATAGTAGTTCTTCAGTTTTATTATTACTTTCAAAATAATAATTCCTCACATGATTATTGTAAAGATGAAATAATGATTTGGAAAACATTTTGCATAGAGAAGGCATTTGACAAATACTTGTTTCTTTCCCTTTACATAAGACAACTTTTCAAATCTTTGGAGCTTGGATAATTCACCTACAGTCTTAAATTCTTGGTCTTCAACTTTTTGCATTTGGACTAACTTCCAGATATTCTCATCATCCTGATTATTTTTCCTGGGTTTATTTAAGTGTATCTCTGTGTCTTCTACCCTTGAAATGAGCACGAGAATCCAAACGTTGTTGAGCCAGTGTATACTTACATGGCTCTCTTCTTTTAAAAATCCTCACACAGTCATTCTACCAGTGTTGCCCAAGCTCGTATACACTTGTCAGCCATGTCAAGCCAGTGTCTCTTCTATATAGAAGATTACAGCAGGGGTGTCACACGCATTTTCACTGGGGTTCACATGAGCCTCGTGGTTGCCTTCAAAGGGCTGAGTGTAATTTCAGCTCCTTAACAGTTCAGGAGTAGTTACATTACACAGTCCTAAAGTTATTTCAGCCCTTTGAAGGCAACTGTGAGGCTGATGTGGCCCCTGGTGAAATTGAGTTTTGAGTTTAACACCCCTGGACTACAGATAACAAATATTTCAATTCCTTTTTTATAAGTACTGCTCTTTTGTCAGGCTTTTCCCATCTTGTTCTTATATAATTAAGTTATTTAAACTTAAGTGTAGGAATTCTAACTTATCTTATGTCTCAGAATCTTTATGATTGATATATAATCTGCTAGCTTTTCAGGTATAAATTAGATACTGAGCCTTCTAGGTCCTTATTTAAGCCTCTGATAATGCGTTAACCAATAACAGAGAACCCCATACTTGACTGCAGACTTTTTCCTTCTAAGTTTTAATTAATCCATTGATTAGTACTGTTTGTGGTTGCTCTAGTTGATAGTATTTTGCTTTTAGTCTGCCCTTAACATTAGTATGTTTGTGAAACAAATATTTATTATCAAGAAGTTACTGTTTATTTTGTGCCAGGTACTTTTCCAAGAACTGCACATTTATTATTTCATTTAAGTTTCCAGACAACACTGCAACGAAGGTATTATTGCCATTTCCATTTTACACACAATGAAATGGGCTTAGAGAGCTTGATACTTTCCAAAGTACATGACTAGTTGGAGGTAGACCTGAGATTTTAATTCAGGTCTGTCTGCTACTTTAAGCCTATATCCTTAATCAATACTATATATTGCTTTCTATGTACCAGGCTTTAGGAATAGTGTAGTGAATAAGTAAACAAAATAGATAATGTGTTTGCCTTCTCAAAGCTTACTGTATAGGGAGAAAGAGAAAAACAAGCTATTATGTGTTATGATAAATGCTGTGAAGGTAGAGTACTATGAAGGGCTGTGATAGCACAGAAGCAAAACTAACTAAATTTAGGGAGTGGAGTGTTAAGGGAAGATTTCCTAGAGCATTGTATTAACTAAGTTAGCTAGATGAAGCCAGAAGGGTGATTGATGGTAGGAAGTATTTATTACGGGCTTTAATTCTCCATTTGACCATTCACTGTGATAAAGGTGGCTAATACTAATAACTACTCTTTATTGAACTTGTGCTGCATGCTAAGCCTTGTACAGTATTTTCACATCAGCCCTGCAAAGTTTGTTAGCTATATTTGTACAAAGTAAGACTAAGAGAAGTTAAGTAATTTGCCTAAAGTCTTATAGTTATGAAATGAACCTGGACTTACAAACAGGTTTTCTTCAGATTTAAGACTTTTGAAAGAAAGTTTTTTACTACTAGGCCAGGCACCATCTAATCTAAGCAAAATATGGTTATAGCTCTTTATTAGGCCCTCTATTCTTAGCAATAGGTATATCCCTTCCATGTTCTCATTTAAATATGTATTTTTAAAGAAGATAATGTTTTTACTGTTCTTAATAGGGAGACTTTTTTCCTTCCTTTCCAATAGCTTCAGCCAGTTTTTTTCCCTGATCTTTCTAGTACTATACTTTCAAGTAGGTGCCTACTCCAGTTGGTTATCCTTGTTTTCAGGCATTTTAAGCCTATTAGAAAGTTTTCTATGTTAGCTGAACACTAGTATTAAAACAGATATGAGTCTTAAAGCCTTAATCCTTTAACGGTCTTGCTTTTAACAGTACAGGAACTAAAAAGATTTCCAGCTTTAGAAATTTGTCACTAACTGGCAGTTTCTGTGACTTAGTTTGTGTTTAACCAATCCATTATGAATACTGATTGTTCAAAGAGATATTTCATAGAGGGATTTTAAAATTTTGTTTAAAATAATAATTATGGGGCGGTGGAGAGACACCTGGGGGAAACATTTGGACAATGGTGATAGAACAACAATTTTTAAAAAAGGATATGTTGCTGGAAAAATAAATAAAAGAATAGGTTATTAAAATAGCTATTTTAATAACTGCATTGTTCATTAAGTTTAAAATGTTATTAAATAATAAAACTGAATAATTTTCCCCAAGTAATCATTTGAGACAGTATGGTTATTGTCTACTCTCCCTATCCTCATCTTTTTTTAAATAGATGCTGATAATTCAGGTGGAATTTGAAAAAAGGCAAAAAGATCTAAGAAAAAACTCATATGATTTTAGTTAATTGGAAGAAAGGTCTTTCTGTTTCTTTTCTAAGAGGCAACATATTGTGCCTTTATTTGTTGGAGCCACTGGACACTAGGTGGTGCTTTTTGCATTCTTCATAGCATACATAAAACAACTTTCCTCTGATTGACTGTCACATGTATTGGCTATAATATTTAGCAAATTAAAATTTTTTAAAAAAGATTTTATTTATTTATTTTTAGAGAGGGAAGGGAGGGAGAAAGAGAGAGAGAGAGAGAGAGAGAGAGAGAGAGAGAAACATCAATGTGCGGTTGCTGGGGGCCGTGGCCTGCAACCCAGGCATGTGCCCTGACTGGGAATCGAACCTGCGATGCTTTGGTTCGCAGCCCGTGCTTAGTCCACTGTGCTACTCCAGCCAGGGTGCAAATTAAAATTTTTATTGGTAAAGTTTAATGTAGGAAATCAGAACTAATATGTGTCTTCTTGTTGAGGTACACAGATAACTGTTCGAAGAGGGAAGAGTTCATTACTGGGTTCGTTGGTACCTACTGAGCTTTAGCATAGTCTGCTTCCCTCCCTCTCCTGGTCCTCAGGCTGTGGAGTCAGGTGATTGGTTGCAGCTGCTCACAATCAGGTGCTCACATTATTTGAGCTCCTTCATAGATGTAAAACCTCAAGGCTTATACTTCTGAGTTTTAAGCATTATATTTTTCATTAGGTGGTTACTTCAGTGCTCTAGCTGAAATTATCTCCTAGATTCTCTAAGATCCCAACAAAAATGGCTTTATTTATAAGGTTTCCTTTCCCTCCCCCTCAAGTTATGATAAAAGAAATCAGAATACTTGTTTGAAGTGTCCTCCCTTAGGGTATTTTTCCCCATTCCTACCTGTTATTTCCATTACCTTTAGCACTTGGTGTGTTTAGCCAACTCACCTTATCGTCTGTCTTATATTTAATAAGGAATCTGCATTTTGCAGTTTGTTCCCTTTTGTTCTGATGATTTGTTTAGCACATCTGTTTCCCTTCTTTAAGGAGGGCTACATTTAGTTTCAGTAATTTTAAGTCTGCGTGATGTGTACATCTTTTATATTTTTTTATTTTTCACTTACCATCGACATAAAATATATTAGTTTCAGCTGTACAACATAGTAAGTAGGCATTTATATAACTTATGAAGTGATTACCTCAATAAATCTAGTACCTATCTGACACCATACATAGTTATTACAATATTAATGACTATATTTCCTGTGCTGTACTTTACATCCTGTGAATATTTTTATAACTGGTAATTTGTACATCTTAATCTCTTCCACTTTTTCACCCATCTCACCAATTCTCCACCCATTTGGCAGTCATTGATTTTTTTTTTCTGTATCTGTGCATTTGTTTTGTTTATTTTGTGTTTTAGATTCTACATATAAGTGAAATAAATCACATGGTATATGTCTTTCTCTGTTTGATGTATTTCACTTAGCATAATACCCTTTCAGTCATGGTGTGCATGTATTAAGTTCTCTCATGTTTTTAAAAGAAGTATAGTTTTCTTCTCTGTGGTGGTAAAGTGCTTAAAAAGCCATACAATTAATGTTTTCTTTAATCAGTTTATATTATCCATGAAGCCAAAATAGTCTTAGGATCCAAGAGGCTAACGTAATATATTTTTGTGGACAATATGGTGGCTTTGCATGATTGTTGATTGACTCTAAGCTGATTGGGGACTGCTTATACTTGGTTAAGAAACAGGTTTATCCCTTGGTTTCCTACTGAATCTTAGTCTCTGTTCTATCTTAAATCAAGGGATAGTGCCCATCTCTTTGGAAAACTTATTTTCTCTGACAGACTGCCCCTTCAAGAATGCAATGTATTATTTGAGGGAGATTGAGGCATTCACCTTGATAGCCATGATCAAACTTCATATCATAGGGGTTACCTTTATAATTTTAGGACATTTATAAGTCTGATGGGGATTTGCATTTTTTTCCAAGTGATTAAAGTGGCAGTTGTATATTTCAAATGGCTTAATTTTGTTATAAAGATGAATTGATATTAAAGATTGGCATTTACTTTTTCAAATTAGGTAATAAAATAGACTTGGAAAAGGAGAGACATGTTTCCATTCAAGAAGCAGAATTGTAAGTGTTATCCCTGCCACCCTCCCATGACTGCCCCCTGTCGAATAGTCACTCCACAGTAGAAGTCTTTCTCTTTGCTCAGTGTGCCTTACTGTTGAGGCATTACTCAGATGTCTTAATGTAGACTGAGCTGTTGAACTCAGTGAAGTATGTTAACATCGATAATTTCTAGACTTTTGGTCATATTTAAAAATAATCCACTCTCACTTCTCTTTTTGATTTCAGTAAAAATACAGAATGATGCAGAAGAAAACTATCATGATCAAATAGTCAGTGTATCACAAAAACTTTAAAAATATTTGGGTTCCAAATTAACTTACAAAAACTTTAAGTCTTGTTAACTTGTGCTCATTTAAAATTTGGTTTATGTATGGAGATGTGACTATATAATCAACTTTATTAACAATGGGTTAATTAGTAATAAATTACTAAATTTGCTACTGTGAAAAGTTCAAATAGCAGTTATGACAAAAACATGAAACAAATTTTTTATATTGATCACTGATTTTTTTTGTTTTTTAAGGTATGCAGAATCTGTGGGGGCAAAACATTATCATACATCAGCCAAGCAGAACAAAGGAATTGAGGAACTCTTTCTTGACCTTTGTAAAAGTAGGTATATTCAGATTTAGTATATTTAGAAATGGCTCTTTTAAAAAAATATTGGTAATATTTCTAAAGTGATGTTTTACATTTTCTGTTAATGATCATATTGATGATTTGTCACATTTACCAGTATTGTTAATGTTTTTTCTTTAACTCATTTCTTGTAAATATCTACTTATAAATACCTACTTTAGCCCTATTTCAAGCAGTAATTAATGGCTATGAAATTTTATGCATGTGATATGTGCTAAATGCATATTAAAATGTATAACTATTAACAGTAAAAATGGAGGGAGAATATACAAATTAAAACAGATTTGACAGACATAACAACTGGCTGCAGTGGATGGACCTTATCTGAATCCTGATTTGACCAAGTAATGAAAAAGAACATTTGTGAAACAATTGGAATTATATGAACATTCACTGGATATTTGATGACATTCAGTAATTACAGGGACTGTGGGAGGGTGAAATGGATAAAGGGGGTCACATATATGTAAACGATGGAAACTAGGCTTTTGGTGGTGAGCACTCAATAGAGTATATATCGAATTATAATGTATGCTTAAAGTTTATATAATGTTACCTCAATTAAAAAAATAAAATTTAAAAAATACTTTATTGTAAAATTTTTAGGTGTGATTATAGTGTTGAGGTTATACTTTAAGAAAAGAGTTTCTACCTTCTACAGATAATTAGAATAATTTTATGTGTATGGGGTTTGATTCAAAGTAATGGTAATGATACTTGCCAGGTATGGATGAAATTATGTGATGAATATATGATTTTCATTATGCTATTTTTTTCTACTTTTATATATGTTTGAAATTTCCCATATTAAAAAGTTGTAACCCTGGCTGGTGTAGCTCAGTGGATTGAGCGCGGGCTGCGAACCAGGCATCGCAGGTTCGATTCCCAGTCAGGGCACATGCCTAGGTTGCAGGCCATGTCCCCCAGCAACCACACATTGATGTTTCTCTCTATCTCTCTCTCTATCTCTATTTCTCCCTCCCTTCCCTCTCTAAAAATAAATAAATAAAATCTTTAA
>PVIA01016649.1:0-18145 GCA_004024845.1 Tonatia bakeri | reverse complement strand
GATTTTCAAACCTCGCTTTAAACCCGGCTGTCTGTGGACACGCAAAAACCCACTATAGAAATAATCATGCACAGAAACAGTTTTCTGAGTGGAAGTCAGAGATGGAGTGCTCACTCTCCAATTCTTTGAGCTGCTCTGGGCTAAACCCTCCTTTGGGGAAAAGCCCCATCCTCTGTGTCAGTGGCTTTTTATTCAGAAAGCAGTCACAGATTGTGGATTGACAGTCTGGCAGAAGGGATCAAAGGGAACACGTATCTTACAAAGATGCTAACAGAGTTTCTGTTGTGATTCCGGGTGGAGATTGGAGTTTTATCATATGAAAAGACTACAGGTTTTAAAGGTTTCCTGACTGTGCCTTTAAATTCCAAGTTAATAACATCCTCCAGCAAACAGATCTCACAGGATCTTGCATATTCTTTGTCCTAGGCCTGATTACCCCGGGGGTCCACCGTCTCCCGTCTCAGCTGGCCCCTTTGCTGGAGACAGAGGAGCAAGGAGACTTGGATTTCTCACATCTGAGTACAAAGACTCAGGCTAAGAGGGGGCAGGGGTAGATGCCGATCACCCTTTCCTTTCCACAGCCCCTTCAATTATTTCCACAGTCTCGTGAGACTTATTCCACAGAGGCCTTTACGAGATCAGCCCGTCTTAGGTCGCTTCTCCCTGAGAAGTCTTACCCGTCAATGGAAACTGATCTAGCACCAAAGGCCAGGCACAGAACAAACAGGTAGCGTTCATGCCAGGGGAATAAGTTTTGTCTCCTTAGTGGCTCCTGATCCGGAGGTTTCTCACTCAGCCTGTCACAGGGGGTCACAGCTTCCTGACACCAGGCAGGGTGGTCCCCAACAGCCAGAGATGTGGTCCAAAGCTGAAAATCCTTCTGCAGACCAAAGTCTTCCTCTGTGAGTTTACACAAGAAAGAATGTGACAATCTTTGTGATAATAAAGCAGCAGCTTCTTAACAGTTGATGAGAACAAATCTGTATATTCGACCTGGGCAAATGGGGCAGGTGGGGAAGGTGAGCCTTCCTGGCAAGTCTGCACCCTGGGGAGAAGACAGGGAGGAGTGGGCAGGCAGGGGGAGGACAAAGGTTTGATAGGAGCAACGTCTCCCCAGAGTGCACAGGAGGGTAGTTCATGTGCAAAGGGATCCTGCCTCCCTCCCGCTGGGTCACTCAGTGGCCTCGGGCCCCCGGCTTCCAGGCAGACGGGTCAGGAGCCCCCATGGTGACCACCATCTCACTGGTGGCTGGGCAGGAGCCTGGGAGTGCTCGCTTCACAGGAGTGAGAAAGGCCGAGGCAGTTGAGGTCTGAGCTGGTGTGGGGGTGATAGGGACACAGGCCACTTCTGGGTGTGGTGCCCTTGGGGTGGGCAAAGGTGGGGATTGAGGTGTTGAGAGGAGTGGGAGGGCAGGGCTTGGGGGTGCTGCAGCTGTGACTGGATGGGATGACAAGGGCCCCCAATCTTCTGTTGGGGGCCCCAAGTAGATTAAATGTGGGAGGGGCAGAGTGTCCACAGGAAGTGCAGAGCCAGATGCTGTGGAGCTGAGATCTCGTGATTCCAAACAAACTCCTCTGCTTGGGGGGCTCCACAGGGAAGGACCGGGGTCTGGGAGCCTGGCAGCCCTGTCAGTGGGACCTGGTGGAGGTGGTCCATGGTGGCCTGTGACCCTGAGCAGAGAGTTCCACTGGCATCTAGTGGGAAGAGGCCTTGGAACAATTCTAATCATCCCACAGCACACAGCACAGCCTCCAACCAGAATCACCAGCCCCAAAGGTCCCTGCTGAGGAGACGGAGAGCCCTGCTGGGTGTCCTGCCCCCAGCGTTCCCAGGAGGCCACCCTGGCCCTGAGGTTCTCATGTTTCCCAGCCCTGCCATCCTGTAGTCTCCCTCTTCTTGCACCTTCATTCCAGTCCTTCTGACCCTGACTGTGCCCTTTGTCCAAGGTCAGCCCTACCCCTCAACAACAATCTCTCCCATTTTATTCCTCTTCGAGTAGCAAGCATCCACTAGAGGGCAGTCATGCTCCTGCTGAGGCCCTGAGGTCCTTTGCCATCACCTGAGACAAGTAACCGCAAGTGTTTTACTGCCACAGCCCCCAGCTCTGAAACACTCTTTATATTTCCTCAGAATGAAGCTCCCGGCACAAGACATCAGTGTCCTCAGGTAAGAACCCCACACAGGAACCAACCTCAGAGCCCAAGTCACTGTGGAGAAGGATCCACACTGGGGAGAAGTGGAGGCTGGACACTCAGGGCCTTGGTGCCCCACCCTGTGTGTGGGCACTGGAGGAGGTGACAGTGAGTCCACGGCCTTAGAGAATTGTGTCACCCCCTTACCTGTGCCTGCCCTCCCTGCGGAGGAAATACACAGCTGCTCCTTTCCTCTGAGACCTAGTGGTTCCCCCTCTAGAGAGGAGCCTGTCCACCCCTCCCTGATTTGTCTCCAGAAGAGCTGCAGGTCTGGGTCAGTTCTGGCCAGCCAATAGATGCTCACAGTTTCCTTGTTTGCCCCAATTGGCCACAAGAACAGTGTCTCATGGTGGCCCCTTTATCTCAGATTCCCCGTGGGAGAGGCCCAGCACCAGCTCCTCTTGTCTTTGTTCTGAGGTCTGAGCTGTGAGTCTGTCCCTCTGTCCAGGGAGCTGCCCTCCCTGAGGCCCAGGTCTCCTCTGGACACTCTGACCCCAAGCAGGGCTCTGTCACCAGCCTGACTGTGGCTCTGCCCCTACCCTTGAGCTGTCCCCATGGGCTAGTCTTATAGGAGGTGGAGGCCCAGAGGCTTGGAGTCTAGGGGGTGAGGGCAGACAGCCTCCCTCCCTCCTGACCAGGCTGAAGCATCAGGGACTCTGCAGGGCATCTGGGGGGGGGGGGCGGTAGTGCTGTGGGCCCCTCCTCAGGCCAAGGAGCCCCCTCTTCTCTCATTTGCCATGGGTGTCTGCTTTGTCCCAGTGCAAGTGTGTGTGGAGTGCCGTCATAGGCCCACTTTGCCTCTCCTGTCATCTACTATACGTCATTTTCTAGTTAACCTGTAAATGTGGTAAAAGGCAACAGTGGATTTGTGACTCCTAAGTCCATTTTGCATTCCTGGTGACCCAAGTCAACTTGGTAAATCCTGATGGATCTCAGAAGCATTTCCTTTAGGGATTTTTCATCTCTGTGGGTGAGAAGGGCCTGCACTTTCACTCCCGCATTCTCTCCTGGTCTGGTGCCAACATGAAGGTTATGCTGCCCCATTAAAGGAGTTAATGAGTGTTCTTTCCTTTTCCTTTTCTCTGGGAAACTCATCTTAGTTTGAAGTGAACTCTCCTTTGATTGCAGGAAGGGCTATTTCTCTAGAGAGAGGCAGAGGGTCTGAGGTATGGGTCTCATTATCTGTGTCCTGTGTGGCCAGAATTCCAAGGACTCTGCACTTAGTTTCCTATGTGTGAAGAGATTTCAGATCATTCATTCATTCCTTCATTCACTGTTCACTTCTCTCTCTTCCATGAAAGAGGAAGTGAGTGCTGGTCCCTCAGCTGGGTGCAGGTGTGGAGTGAGGAGTGAGAGGCAAAGTCCTTCCTTTCACATCCAGTGGGAGTGACACCAACACATCAGGAAGCAAAGGAGGGATTTCAGTCCAGGGCAGGGAGGTGTGGATCAGCCACCTGAGGGGGAGGCCTGGGCATTCTTTGGTTCTGGAGTAAAAACAGATTAATTCTGCATTTCCTTTCACCCCTCAGGCCAGAATCTTTACCTCTGCCCTGAGGAAGCCTAAGAAGAATGGATCTGAGACAGTGGTTGGTCTGTGGATCCCTTAGTGAGGCCCCTGGGGTGGAGAGGGGAAGGGGCTGTGACTGCAGACAGACCCCGAGGGACTCGGATCAGCTGCTGCTCATGGTCTGCTGGGGCTGGACTGAGACTGGTCTCTCTCTGCTGAGTTTCTCCTATCAGACTGGCCCTTCTGTCTGTGGTGAGTGTGTGCACGGCTGGAATCCAGGAGGGGACTCTGATCTTAGGAAGTTGGTCTCCACAGTGTGTGTCTTGTACTAAATCTCCAACCCCAGCCTGGGACGTGAAGCAGAGGGGGATGGAGGCCGAGTCCAGGGCTGTGAGTCCTGATTGTGGGTAGAATTCCCCCCACCCGAAACCCAGAGGTCACAGAGCAGTCACTCACGGTAGACACGGAGCTGTCCAGTTCCTTCTTCACTCTGAAAACTTTTTTTTTTGACTTGTATGGTGCAGTGTCCTGAGTCCTTCAGGGTGATGTTCTGGAACAGCAGGGACCCAGTGAAGTACATTGTCTTTCGGTGGCTGTTTACGGGCCCGGTGTAATTTCTTGAGTGTCTATTACACGTGATAAAACACAATGGTTGTCACGCACATGTTCCTCCTGCACCAGGCACAGTTGGCAAGATTCTCAGGCCGACCGTCGAGAAGGAGACGCACACCCTCCCCTCGGCAGCGCTGGGCGGCTCTGACTCAATAGTGAGTTGGGCAGTGGGGGCGGGTTGTAGAGGGTTAACAGTGAGCATAGGAGGGAAGGAGAAATTGATCAATATTTGGATCTATGTATTGGGAGTGAAAGGTGAGGCCCTGGGTCCCGAGCAAGTCTTTTCATCTCAGCCTTGTTCTGTGTGAGTGTGTGTGAGTGTGTCTCCCATGGCCAAGGTCAGCCCCATGGCCGCCATTACTTCAGCATCTCTGAACCCGTTGCTTCCTCTGATTCAAATACTTTTCCCCAGGTGTCTGCCCGGCTCCTCACTCAGTGCCTCAGACCCCTGCTGACACTCAGGGGCGGCTTTGAAAAACTTCTCTCTTGACCAGTTTCTCTGGTGACCCTGTGTCTTCACTTTCTGACCTGTGCTGGCACTTTAGCTTTGGTGGCACTTGTGGGTACATGACATGACAGCTAGATCTTTCCTTGTCTGTCTCCTCCCCACAGAACGTGAGCTCCGTGCAGGCAGGGGTTGTCTGACCCTGTTGCACCTACAGTGTCTACAACAGGCCACAGGCCCCTGTGGGGGATGAGGGCGTGGTCCCAGGTCCCGAATGGAACTCCTGGCGTGTATCTGTTTATTTCTGAGGTTCGTGGTATAAAAAGGTTTCCTGTCTCTGGTTAAGTTTTTCTGGTATCACACTGATATAAATTGTTATTTTTATCATTTGTTTCAGAAATTATTTCTCAGTGATGAAGAACTTGTATAACTTTCTGTGATCAAAGATTTCCTGCCCCTCACACTTCCAGATCATGAGATTTCCCTGTTGCTGAGCCCCTCCCCATCCTACTCTGCTCCCCTGTCCTCTCCCCTGAGGTCTCAACAGAAGCCCTGTGTCCCCTCTCAGAGTGCTCTCCTCCCCAGGGGACCCAGTCAGTCTCTGTCCCCATTCTGCCATCCACCCCCAGGGGTTGTCCCCTTCTTACTGGCCAGCAGGAGTCCCCACCAGGGTCTGAACCCTCTGTGGGTAGGAGCTGATGGGGACTTCATGGCTCCTGCTGCCTGGTCTGTCCCTTCCTCTGTGACAGGAGCTTGGATTGCAGAAATGCTCATGAGCCCCACTGTTTCTATGGGTTAGAGCTGCTGCCCCTCCTCCCTGTGAGTAGATCTTCCAGGGAAGGAACACCCAGGCAGTCAGTAAAGCGGGGGGTGAGGGACTGTGCACAGTACCTCCTTCTCCTTCCTCCAGTCCTGCCTCTCCTTTCCCCTCCTTCCTGTTTGCCACTTTCATTGACAAGGTTGATGGGGACCCATATCCTGAGAGACTATCTCTCTCCCACCCTGGTATTGGCCTCTGCTATGTCCTGGTTTTGGGTCTCTCAGCAACACAGAGAGCCCCAGGGTCCCAAAAAGCAAGTGACTATATTGGTTTGTGACACAGAAACCCAGCTGGGCACTGGGTCTTCCCCACGTTCTCTAATGCTCTGGGGACACTGGGTTTCCCCTCAGCAGGCAGGTCACACAGATGACTCTGGGGTGAGAAGGGGTCAAGAGGGTGATGACTGGGGAGAGGGACCCCCTCCTATCTCCCTGGGGCTCTAGCCTGGCCACAGCCTCCAGGGACAGACAGTCAGGACCTGGGGTTCCCAGCAGGACTACTTCCTAGAGGTGTGAAGTGGGACTCTGTGTGTCCTGGGAGGAGAGGCTGTGGGGGTGGGTCAGCTGGGCTGTGGGACACTAGTCCTGACTCCCTGTGCATTCAGGGGGCTCAGTTCTGCCCAGTGCTGACATCACCTTGGATGTGGGTCAGGGGTTCTGGGTTTGGTCAGGACCCTGTGTGAGAAGAGCAGGTGGTGCCAGGAGAGCCCACAGCAGGGGGTGGAGATGCTCACAGTTGAGAGGTGAGGGTGGGTTTGGTCAGTGTCCTGGTCCTGAAGGAGCTTGTCCCTCACACCTGTGCACACCTGTCCTCCTGACTTCCAGAGGGTCCAGGACCCATGTGCATGAGAGAACTCTAAATGGTGCCAGTGTCTGTGTGTCTTCCAGTGTCCCGTCCGTCTGCTCTTTGGTTTCTCCTTCACTGACTTGCTTTTGTCCCTGTGAGCACTCCTTGAGCATTTCTTCTGTGTCAGCACTGGGCTTGGCCTGGGGCCACCAAGGATACAGGCCTGAGTGAGTCTGATCCTTGGAGCAGGGAGCCAGGCACTTAGCAGCTACAGGAGGGACTAGTAAGTGATAATTGTGAGGGAGTGAGAAGGGCAGCACCTAGTGTGGAGGGAGCATATGTAGACTCCTCTGGGAATGTCCCCTCTGTGTTGTAGGGGAGAGAGTGACATGACCCTCAGGGGCAGGGTGATTCTCTGTGACCTGAGCATGGTCAGCCTCCAAGAGGTCAGCCCTGGGTGCCTCAGTTGGCCGTGTGTGGGCAGTGCCAACAACTAATGTTTAGCCATGTGCAATGGGGTCACGATTCATAAACTGTCACAGAATCAGGTTTTCCCAGTGGTGACATGCCCTTGGTTGTGTCCTTCTCATGTGGAATTGGAACAAGTGGCCTTCCCACAGTCCCTTCTCATGGTGTCCACCCTGCTGCAGCCCCTGGGAGCAGAGTCCTGAGATCCCATGTGTGGTGCTGATGACCAGCAGCCAGGGCTTGTGCACTGGAAGCTGGGAGCTGTGTCTGCTTTGTTTTCATTGTTTACAAGGAGCTTTGCTAACAGAAGGAGGTGGACAGGGCTGCTGGGCCTGTGGAAGGGCCTCTGTCTCATTCCTTGTGGGCGGGAGGGTGTTGTGGACGTCACTGCAGGAACTGACCTCAGAGTCAGCAGGACCATGTCCAGGCTGCCCAGAGGTGTTGGGGACCGCCCTCCCTGGTCTCAGGAAGCTGTAACCCCCTGTGACTTAGGCTGAGTGAGAAACCTCTGGACCAGGAGCCACTAAGGAGACAAAAACTTATTCCCCTGGCATGAACGCTGGCTGTTCTGTGCTTGGCCTTTAATGCTTGATCAGTTAACCAATGATGGGTAAGATTCCTCAAGGAAGGAAACAACCCAAGACAGGTACTGATCATATAAAGGCCTCTGGGATGAGACTCACGGGGCTATGGAAATGAAGGGGTGATTGACATCAACTTCTGCCCCCTCTAAGCCTGAGTCTTTGTACTTAGATGTGAGAAATCCAAGAGCTGCCTCTGTCTCCTGCCCTTCTCAGGGCTAAGCAAATAGCCAAAGGGGCAGCTTGGACCGGAGACGGTGGACCTCTGGGGTAATCAGCCCTGGGACATAGAATATGCAAGATCCTGTGAGATCTGTTTGCTGGAGGATGTTATTAACTTGGAATTTGAAGGCACAGACAGGAAACCAACACTAGCCCTTTGAGCCATATAGTCCTTTCATATGATAAAACTCCAATCTCTGCCCAGAATCACAGCGGGAATTCTGTTAGCATCTTTATAAGTTACCTGATTCCTGTGATCCTTTCTGCCAGATTGTGAATCCACAAACTGAGTCTACTTTCTCAATAAAAACCCACTGGGGTAAAGGAACGGCATGCTCCCCACTAGAAGGGGTGGCCATGTTCTCTATATCCCCACAGAATCATGGTAGAATTCTGTGCATTATGTGTGTTTTAATAACATCTGCAGCCGAGATGAATACCGTGGAATGGCCGGGACGGTATTCTTCCACACAGAGGCAGTTCATAGTGGAGGAAGATGATGGACTCAGTCTGGATAGGGGTGGTGTGGACAGAACAAGGGGCCCTAAAGTCCACATCCTTGTCCCAAGGATCTGCAAATATGTTGCCTGACACAGGAAAGTTACAGATGAGAGATCATGTGATTTGAGATTATTTGCTTAACCGTTGGGCCTATGGGAACCACAAGGGTCCTGTCCTTATAAGGAACAGAGGGGGGCAGGAGAGGCAGAGACCAAGGAGGAGGTGTGGTGGGGGCAGCAGAGCTCAGGGGCTTCAAGATGCTGCACTGCCAGCTCTGAAGATGGAGGTGGGGCCACAAGCCAGGGGATGCAGGTGCCTGTAAGCACTTGAAGAGGCGAGGACACCAGGGAGACCCTCCAGAAGGAATGAGCCATCATGTGTGCTGTGTGACTCAGCTAAGTGTGTGGTGATTGGCTGCAGCAGCTGCAGGAAACTGCAAGAGGTGTTACTTTGTCTAACATCATGTGCATTGGGACACAGAGTGGGTCAGAACTCTGTCATGATGTCAACTTGTGACGGTTTGTTACTCTGTCTCATCTCATGGTAGACGATGCTTAAGCAACAGGAATGTCCTGCTGACCCTTGATTCTGCGTGTCTGTGTTGGACCAGCTTTGTTGTGTGAATGTGGGCACCCTGACCTGAGTAGACCTACACGGGAACAGCACCCATCCTGGGCCTTCAGGGAAGGACTAAGAACTGCAGGTCCAGGTCTGCAGAGGGGGTGCAGGTCAGGCATGTGTGGGAGGAGCTGGGCCAGGTGCAGGAGGAGACACTTGGTCCTGTCTTCATGGGATCCTGGGTGAGAATTTGTTGGTGGAACAGCTGGATGCTCAGTTGTGGAAAGGACGCTGTGTCAGTGAGATCCAGGTGCAGTAGGAGAGTGGGGACTGATGGGAAGTGGGGGCTGAGGTCATGGACAGGCCAAGGAGGGGCTGCTCAGAGCAGGAGTCCTGGGTCCTCCCCACCTTGGTTACTCTGACAGCCTCTGTCTGTGTCCCCCAGATGTGAAGATGGCCTGAGGGCTGGCCTTTGGGTGAAAGCACAAACTCATGGACAGAGCCCAGCTCCCTGGATCCTGGATTTGGGGATAGAGAACATTGTTTGTGGAGGCCACCAGGGTCCAGGTGAGGAAGGAGCACTTGGACACTCAGAAGTGGTTCCACTCAGGAATATGGCCTAACTGTGAGTGCAGGATCCTCACAGAAGGATCCTTGCTCATCTTTGTGAGAACATGAGATGACCCCTATTGGGTGACCCTGAGACACAGGGCACATGTACAAAGGGACAAACCCTGGGAATATCCATGGCCTGGTCCCCAGGGCCGTGTGAAGACAGCCCAGGACTCTCCTGGTTGGTTCAGCTCCTCTTAATTCTGCAGTTGCTTTATTTTTATTGTTTATTTGCTGATTTGTGTGTGTGTGAGAAGAGAGAGATAGGAAATAAGAGAGAGAGAAACATTGGTTTGTTGGTCCGCACACCCATGCACTCCCTGGTGTGATTCCTGCATGTCCTGCACCAGAGAAGGGCCCCCTAACCCTGGCACAACAGGGAGAGGTTACAAACAACCGAGCCACCCAATCAGGGCTCTGCTTTTCCCTTAGCACTGCCCCCACCTCCACACCCACAGTGTCTCCTCTCTCCCAGGAAACAGAGACAGCAGCCTGGAGAGTTCTTTCCCTTGTGTGACCTGGTGCAAAAGGACCAAGAGTTTCTGGTGAATTTTTGCTAAAGCAGTTCCCTTTTGGCCCTGACTGGTGAGGCTCAATGGGATGGGGGTTGTCCTGCAAACCAGAAGGTCACTGGGTCAATTCCTGGTCAAGGCAAGTGTGTGTTGGGGGCCAGGTCCCTGGTTGGGGGCGTGTGAGAGGCTTCAAATCCATGTTTCTCTCACACATGGATGTTCACTCCCTCTCTTGCTCCCTCCCTTCCCCCTCTCTCTAAGAATGAATGAATAAAATCTTTTTTAAAAAGTACACATGGGTAGAAAAAGAGCTCACAAGAGGGAAGTCCTCTTTATTTGGATCACACAGGTGGTCTTGTTGCCTCAGTGGCCCAGTTACTTTCTGGAAGATGGGAGCCTTTACCCTGGTCCCTCAGGGCCAGGGTGGCTGGTCTGGGTCATCAGTAATCAGGAGGGACCCCGACCTTGGGCCCAGGTCCCTGAATATCCTCCGGGCTCAGGGCTGGTTCTTTGGCTCAGGCTCCACTTCCTGAGCCCCCAGGGTCTGGGTTTCAGACTGTCCCTCCCACAGCCCTGGAGGAGCAGGACAGGAGGAACTAGGAAGCCCTGTCAGCTCTGGGGCTGATGCGGCCGTACATGTCTGTGCTTGGGTGCAGCAAGTCCTGTGAGGGGAAGGAGAGGCCCCTGAGCCCTGCAGCCTCCTCAGGACAAGTGCACAAGTGCAGCGTTTCCCAGGCCCGCTGGGGCTGCCTGTGCTGGGGCTGCCTGTGCTGGGGCTGCCTGTGCCCGGGCACCTCCCTCTCCCCACCCTCTGTCTGCACGTTATGCTGCTGTTTCCTGAACATGGAGCACAGCCAGGCTTGGGCTGGGGGCAGGTCCTGGGCCCCTGTGACCTGCAGGACAGGACGTTCATCACCCACACTCACCTCATAGATGGGGCCGGCTGTCCTGGTGCCGGGGAGGGGACCCTGTGCAGGGGCCAGAGAGAGGGCATCAGGGGACAGGGCGGGAGGCCATTTCTGCACAGGAGTGACAGCTCTGTCTCCTGAGCAGCTGTCCCTACACCTACCCGTCACCCTGCACCCCAGTTTCAGTCCACACTGTAGTCCCCTCACCCTTGTTAGCCTGGGAATCATGGATGGTACTCTCAGCATCTGCTCTGCCCCATGCTGGACCCCAGGGTTCCCCTCAGGCTGCCCCAGGGAACCAGGACAGACTCAGGTCTCGGTTGGGGTCTGCCCTTGATGTGGGTGCCCCCTCCCGGCCAGGGTGGGGTGGGACTTTTGCTGGCTCTCTGGAGGTGGGGTCTGTGCTGTGTGGAGAGTTTGGATGTTGCCCCTGCCCTGAGCCTGCACAGCCGGGACCCTGGGTGGAGAGATGGGGAGGGGACAGACTCACCGGGGAGGTGGAGGCTCCTGAGGGACCCTGGCCTGGGAGCAGACACAAGAGTTAGCACTCAGGTGTGAGGAAACTTCGCCTGTCCTCAGGAAAGGCTAGGTCCTTTAGCTCCAGACAACCAGGGGTGACAGAGCATCTCCCAAAGACAGACCCTCTGGTCATTTTAGGGTCCAGTGAGGGAGGTGGTGACACATGACACAGCCCTACTGGTCAGGGGTGACAGGTGATTGGGGTCCCTTGTGCTGTGTGGGTGAGAGAGCCCCACCATGAAGCTCAGGGAAGGGTCAGAGCCTGAGGGGTACAGGCCGGAGTGGACGCGGTGGGGCAGGTCAGGGGCCCAGCCTCTCTCAGGCTGAGCAGACACTCACCAGGGGTGGATGCTGGGGGTCGGTGCTCTGTGAGGCCTCGTGGGTCACTGGCCCTAGGAGAGGTCAGACTTACTTGTGAGGGGAACAGGGGGAGCTTTGGTGTCACGTCAGGGGACTAGGAGTGTTTCCTTTCCCAGGACAGGGAAACTGAGGCAAGGCCTTAGAACCCATGGTTGAGCTGGGCCCACAGGGGAAGGACCCACAGGCAGGTCGGGTTTGACAGGCAGTTACTGAGGAAGGGACTGAGGACCCAGGACAGAGACCACCCTGAGGGCCTGACTTTGTGGGAAGGTCAAGGCCTCAAAGGGAAGCAGGGCCAGTGGCTTGTGCAGGACCCTGGGGGCCTGGTGCCTGCTGCCTCTGCATGAACGTAGTGCTCTGCTGGGCCGGGCTGAAGAGCTGAGCTGTGACGGGGCCTGTCCTCTGTCTCCATCTGCCTGCACTGGAGGCCAAACCAACAGCACAGGGTCTGCTGTCCTGTCCAGGCCCAGGTCTCCTGTCTCATACATCAGGGGTTGTGGTTCCCAACCCAGCCACGTGGGGGCGCCTGAGCCCACCTGGCCTGAGCAGGCTCTGTCACTCTCAGGTGTGTGACCTTGGTCAGGATGCCCTCCAGATCCTGGGGCAGCAGATGCCCCTTACCAGGTGGGTGGGTTTAGAGAAACAGCAGCAGGTGCCTCACTGAGTACTTACTCCCTGCCAGCCCCGTGCAGGTGTGAGGAGTGAACTGGGACCATCCTGAGGGGACGGTCCCTTAGTTGTCACTAATTTATAGATGAGGAAGCTGTTGAGGAAACTGCCCTGGTCAGCAGCTGGTGCAGGAGGAGCTGGAGGGAGTGAGTTAGGAACGTCCACGGGGAAGTCGGGAGGCCACAGAGAGCCAGGCCAGCATCAGGGAGGGGCCTCCATCCTCCTGGCCTGGGGTGTGATGGGGTCAGCCTGGGGTGGGGGCAGGATTCTGGTGAAGGAAATGCCATCGTACCTCCCAGTCCTCCTGTGGCACAGGAAATATCCCAGGGAGGACCCCAGTGCCACCAGGGCAAGGGCCCCAATCACAATGCCAGCGATGGTCCCTGCAGAGTAGCACCTGTAGTCATTTTCTGCTGAAAGGAGAAGGGAAGAAGGGAGGGTTGAGGCCCAAGTCCACTCAGGGGAAACCGCAAGGGGCCTTGCAGAAGGAAGGCCTGCTTAGGGAGGAAGGAACTGTCACCGCCTGTGTGTGGTTTCTGAGTGTTGTCATCCCATTGTCTGTGTGAGGCAGGGCCTGAAGAAACCATGGCAGACCTGGGCCCACAGGGGAAGGACCCACAGACAGATGGGGGTGGAGAGGCAGTGACCAGGGAAGAGACTGAGGACACAGGACAGGAACCTCCCTGATGGTGTGACTTCGTGGGAAGGTCAAGGCCTCACTTGACCCCCTGCCCACAGTTGCATCCTGTCATTTCACACACTGGAACCTTCCATCAGCTCTAACTGTTCATGTGCTCTCACACTGACACTCCCATGTCCTGTTCACTGTCCTCCTGACTCTTCTCCCCTCTCACCTTGTGTCCCTTCCCTCTGTTTCCTCTTCTCCAGCCCTGGTGACAGTCTCAGAGGGCAGGCCCTGACCTGTCCGCTCAGAGATGATTCATGGTAAGGATGTGCTGGCTGTTTTCCATGGCCCAGGGAAGGTGGGAAACCCTGTCCATCCTGATCCTTCCATCCCCACGAGGGTGTCACCCTGCCCTGCCCGCCCCCCCCGAAGCACAGACAGAACCTGGGATGGGTGGTGCTAAAAACCACTGGAGGTCACAGAACTGGTGAGTGATAAACAACATTTTCAGCAAGTCTTGTCTTACAGCTGATGACATCAACATTCATACAAATAATATCAGTATTTGGCAGCAGTGACTGAGCCCTAAATATGAGTTACCCTAAGGACTCTAAAATCATAAATGTCATAATAAACATCCTCACAACATGTCTAAGGTCCAGCTGTTTCATTCCAGTTTCCAGAGGAGGAAACTGAGGCTCAGAAGGGAAGGCTTTTCCTGTTTGTTAAATAATTTATAAGACAATGAGAGCAGACCAGCCAGTCTACGTGAAATTAGGACCCCAATAATTCTAACAAGATGGATTTCTCAGTGTGAAGAGGACTCTCACTTCCTGGCCTGTGGAGTGAATACACAGAGAAGCAGTCACAGTCTAACAAGGGCTGGGACTCAGCCTTCTCTGTAAACTACATGCTTTATGGCACTGCTCCTTCTGCCCCGTGAAGGGACTTCATGGAGGAATCTACCTATCTGTCAGGTAAGTACCATTACTCACTGCTCTCCTCTGGAACATCACACAGGCTGGTGTCATACAGCATTACACTGCTGGTGACCTCAGAGCCAGCACACAGTTCAGAGGGGGTACACTATGGCTGTTTCCATGCAGCCTGGCCGGAGGGAGGCTCTGTTGTTGGTGGGTGCCTGAGTTTGGCCAGACTGAGGACAGGCCACCCATGCAACTCCTCCAGGGCCCCTGTCTCTGCACAGTGGGCAGCAGAGTCAGGTGCCAGGTGAGCCTGGAGCAGAGCGGGGAGCAGGGGTCTGTCCTGCTCACCCTCCTTGGAGGGGGTTTCACCCTTTTGTTTGGGGAGAAAGATGTGAGCCTGACTCAAAGCCTCACATGTTCCCTGGAGCACATGGAGTGGGTCACAGAAAAGAAGGAGGTGAGAGAAGGAAGGAACCAGTGACAGAGGAAAGTTGATGATGAGGTCCCTTGTGTTTCCCCCTCTGTGTAGCCCCCTCCACTGCATGGGACTTTTCTGGGGCTGAGAGAACCCCCTTCCTCATTACTGAGGCTGGACCCCAGCTCTGCCATGAGAAATCAGAAGAGTAAGGGGAGGAGAGAGACTGCAGAGATGTGGGGGAGGGTTCAGGGGAAGAAACTGTGATTTCCTGTGTCCATGGCCACAGGATGGAGACAACATCCAGGCTGTTTTCTGAAAACCAGACCAACCTCCACCCCAGAGCTCAGTGCCGATGGTCCAGGAGGCACTTACCAGACACTGTGATGGTCCTGACTGTGGTCCTATTGAGGCCAGTGACAGAGTTATGGGTGAGGCAGGTATAGGACCCACTGTCACTCGCAGCGATGCTGGGGATAAAGAGCTCCTGTGTGGGTGGCTGGGGTCTCCCATTGACAAGCCAAGAATACTGTGCAGGTGGGTTAGAGGCTGTGTGGCAGGAGAGTCTGAGGTGTGCCCCTGGTAGGTAATGGGAGTCTGAGGGGGAAATGGAGGGGGTATCTGGGCCATCTGGAGCAAAGAGAGCAAAGCCACACGTGATGTCATCAAAGGCAAGGGTAAGCTCCTGGTCTGTGTCCCTCTCATCTGGGCCCAGTTTCTTTTAAAAAAGTCCCACCCACAACCTCCTGTTCACTGAGCTGAGTCTCAGACAACAAGTTTGTGCCAACCCTGAGGCCTGCCTGGATTTTCCTGTGACAGGGAGCCATGGTCACCATGAGTGTCCAGGGTGTGGGTCTGTGTCCTTGGACTGAGAGGGATGTGGCCTGGCCTCTGGCATGTGGATTTGACTGGCCAGCCTGGACCACACAGGGGCAGAAGTTACTCACAGAGAACATTCAGGGTGAAGGGGTCACTGTGGCCGGCACTCACTGGGTTCCGGGTTTCACACTCATAGGGTCCTGTGTCAGTCCTCATGACATGGAGCAAAGTGAGAGTCCTGTTGTCCTTGGACAGCTCCAGCCTGGCGCTGTCCTGGAGACTCTGACTGTTGATCAGCCACAGGTAGGTGGTGTCCTGAGTCTTGGGTTCACATGTTAACAGGACAGGGTCCTTGTGCTCCTTGGGGTTGGAGTTGTTGCTTGTGATGCTGGGTTTGGGTAACGGCGCTGTGCAGGTAACAGAGAAAACATTTTCCTGGGTGGTACCTTTGACTTTTTCAAGGGCATCTTCAATCAGAGTTGGCACCTCTCACCTCTCAGCTAACTTGAATTTTTAACAGAACAAGGCAGGTGTGTCTATCACACAATAACACGAGGACCTGAGCACTCAGAGAATGTAAGGCCTCCAGTGCTGTGTCTGGGAGAAAGCACAGACATTCTCAGGAGTCGGTTAAGTATCAGGGCTTGATCATGGAAAGACATAGGTCTGAGAGTCAAAGACCACAGGACATCTGACCTGGTTCTTCACTGACCAGCTCACTGCCTGATCAACCTTGAGGCCTCACCTGGAATGTGCAGGTGCTGAATCTTTTCAGCTACACAGATCTGCATTGCTGGGTTGAGATGTGTTTTCATGGAAGCCTCATATTCCAGGGCTATCCTAGAGATGTTTCATGATGGGCCATCCCATTGTCCTTAAACCCTGAGAAGACTGGGCAGTGTGGCCTCGGAATGAGTGTTTGAGCAGAACCCATACCCGGGGAGACCAGAAGTAAGTCTGGTGGTCAGTTCAGGACTGAGGCTGCAAGACTATGAGGTGGACAGTGTGCCCAGGAGTTCACTGGTGACTGACATGAGACACAGACCCCAGAAAGGATAGAGCAGAGTCCAGAAATGATTGGGACAAGAGTGAAGGACACAAGAGCTGGCTTTGGCAGCAGAAACAGGCTCTCTGCCCTTGGTTTTTACTGTCCTGTCTCCCACTGCAGAGGGCAGGGACCCTTCCTCAAACACTCAGACAAAAGCAACTACAGAAGGGGTGACTTGTGGGAAGTGGGGCAGCTTGAACTTGCTGAAATATGGCCCTCATGGACCATTTGTTTGTTTGGGCATTATGAAATGGGACTTTGAGTTAAATGTGAAAGAATAAGTGAAAATCATTATTTGTGTCCCAAAGATCTAACAACAGTCTCTGGTGGAATCTTTTTTTCAAGAGATCATTGAAGGTCAGAGACCAAGTCTGCATTCCACCAGGGTCACACTGTGACCAAAGGGAGAAGGCACAGTAGGTGTGAAATCAGTGACTCCCCTAGAGCAACAAGAACAATGAAGTATCTGGGAATAAACTTCACCAAAGAAGTAAAAGACGGGTACTCAGAGAATGACAGAACACTGAAGAAAGGAATTAAGGAAGATCTGCACACATAAATAGAACATGTACCATTTTCGTGGATTGGAAGAATCAACATATTAAAATGTCCACACCCCCTGAAGCAATCTATAGATTTAACACAATCCCTATTAAAATACCAATGGTGTATTTCACAGATATAGAACAAATATTTCAAAAATTTATATGGAACCCAAAATGACCCCAAATAGCCTCAGCAATCTTGAGAAGAACAAAGTAGGAGCTATCACAATACCTGACATCAGACTGTATTACAAATCACTGTAATCAAAACAGTGTGGTTCTGGCACAAGAACAGACAGATAGATCAATGGACCAGAATAGAGAGCCCAGAAATAAACTCAAGTCTCTATGGTCAATTAATATTTGATAAAGGGAGCAGCAGCATAAAATGGAGTAAAAATAGCGTCTTCAACAAATGGTGTTGGGAGATCTGGACAGCTACATGCAGAAAAGTGAAATTAGACCACTAACTTACACCATAAGGCAGAATAAACTCAAGATGGATAAAAAACTTAAATATAAGTTGTGAAACCATAAATGTCCTAGAGGAAAGCACAGGCAATAAATATGAGATTTTTCAAGCAGCAATATTATCACCAATGTATCTTCTGGGTAAGGGAAATAAAGGAAAAAATAGATGAATGGGACTACATCAAATTAAAAAGCTTCTGCATGGCTGAAGAAACCACCATCGACATGAAAAGGGAACCAATGGTATGGGAGAATATATTTACAAATATCATCTTACCCAAGGGTTTGTGCAAGGGTTTGACCTCTAAAATATATAAGAACTCATATGACTCCACACCAGGAAGACAAACAATCCTATTTAAAATGGGCAACAGACCTGAACAAAAACTTCTCCAAGGAAGACATACAGAGGGCCCAGACACATTTGAAAGGATGCTCAACATCACTAGCCAGCAGAAAGATGCAAATTAAAACCACAACAAGATACCACTTCACACTGATCAGAATGGCCATCATTAACAAAACAACAAGTGTTGGGGAGTTTGTGGAGAAAAGGGAACCCTAGTGCACTGTTGGTAGGAAAGCAGACCGGTGCAGCCACTGTGGAAAACAGTATGGAACTTCCTCAGAAAACTAAAAAAGGAACTGCCTTTTGAGCCAGTGATTCCACTGCTGGGACTATACCCTAAGAATCCTGAAACACCAATTCAAAAGAACCTATGCACCCCTATGTTCATAGCAGAATTATTTACAATAGCTGAGTGCTGGACACAGCCTAAGTGCCCATCAGTAAATGAGTGTATCCAAAAACTGTGGTACATTTACACAATGGAATACTACGCAGTAGAAAGAAGGAGTTCCTACCATTCATGACAGCATGGGTGGAACTGGAGAGCATCATGCTAAGTGAAATAAGTGAGGAAGTGAAAGAAAAATAGCATAAGATCTCACTTATGATTGGAACCTAATGAATAAACAAACAAATGAGCAACACAGAACCAGAGGCATGGAGACATGGAACAG
>PVIA01016648.1:0-18156 GCA_004024845.1 Tonatia bakeri | reverse complement strand
GAGCTCCCACGCAAGCGCTGTAACTCAGGGGACCTGCCCCCCAGTCACATCTCGGGGAGGTGTCCCTTTCCATCCCCCTGGCCCAGAGCATGGCCATAGCTATTTAGCATATTCAAGTGACCAGCCTAAGGCTGTAGGTATGTTAAATGACCATGCCATGGATTAGCTGCAAAGCTGCCCTGCATGTTCTTGCTCTGTGTGCCCCTTCCCCCAACTCACACCTGTTGGGGGAAGGGGTAAAATAAACATCTTAGAATCTCTGGACACCTTGAGTTCTGGGCCCCATTTCAAATGTCCATTTGGGGTCCCCCCCTCTTGGCTGCACCCTGTAACAATACTGTCCCTTTTCTTCCACAGGACTTGGTAGTCCCTGTGAATTTATCTCATAATTCATCCATAATGACTCAGACCCCACGAGTCAGGGTCCGCATCACAATAAATAACATAAAATTCACTATTGTAACCATTTTGTGTGTGCAGTTCAGCAGTATTAAGTACATTCACATTGTTAAGCAACCATCCATCTCTAGAACAATTTTCATCTTCCCAGACAGCAACTCCATACCATTAGACACTAACTCCCCACTTCTCCCTTTCCCCAGCCTCTGACAACCCCTGTTCACATTCTGTCTCTGAATCGGACTACTTTAGGTACTTCATATACATGGAATTATACAATGCTTGTTCTTTTGTGTCTAGCTTATTTTGTTTAATATTATGTCTTTAAGGTTCATCCATGTGGTAGCATATGTCAGAATATCCTTTTTTCCCTTTTTAAGACTAAATAATATTCCTTGTATAAATATACCACATTTTGTTTATCTCTACTTCCTTTAATAGACACTTGAGTTGGCTCCACTTTTTGACTATTGCGAATAATGTTACAATGAATAGGTGTAAACTTATTTGTTCAAGTAGAAGAATGGAATTGAGCCCAAGGATAAAAAGAATTCCAAAAGTAACACAAGATAGAGAAGAGCTTTCCAAAGAAATGTGATCATTCTTAAGACATTTCAGGAACTTCCAGTGGTCCACTCTGGCTATTCCTGTGGGAAATGATAGGAGATGGGAGATACATAGGCAGGAACTAGATCATAAAGAGAACTTAGAAGTTTATAGAAATGCCCATGGGAGGAAACATGCAGATATTTAAGAGGCTAGAATTAATACCTTACTCTATAACTAGACTTAAAACCAAGTCTCTGATGGAGGGTGATAAGGATATAAATGGTATGGTAGACAATCTCCCAAGATGGTCCCCAGTGATCTCTGCCTCTGATATTAATGCACTTCCTACACTAAATAGAGCTGACTTATACAACCAATAGGATATTGTGAAAATGTCAATGTGTAACTTCCAAAGCTAGGTCGTAAAAGACGTGTGGCATCCCCCTTGCTCTCTCTTGGATCACTTACTCCAGAGGAAGCCAGCTGCTATGTGGTAAGGAAACTCAGCTTGCCCTTTGGGGAGGTCTCCATGGCGAAGAGCTGAGGCCTTCCACCAGCAACCAGCACTAACTCATGAGGCATATGAATGAGCCACCTTAAAAATGGGTCTACCAGCATCATTCAAGACCATGATCAGACATACTGAGTCAGAACCACCTGGCTAAATTTCTCCAGCTCTCCTGACTCACAGAAACTGTGTGATATGATAAATGTTTATTATTTTAAGTCACTAAATATTGGGGTAATTTGTCACTGAACAGCAGTTAACAACTACATGTGGTCACAGCATTGTCTATACCCCAACAAACTTGTCCATTTTTGTCCTCTGGACATGGCCTGGGATTTCTCTCCTCTTTCCCATCCTTTCTCATACTTTTCTTTCCACTTGCAGTGCCCATCCCTGTGTGACTAGGGAAACCCTGCTTTCATTTCCTGCTTCAAGAACTGGTGAAGTCATCCCTAATTCTCCCTAACTGAATGTAGTCTACCACACTTCAGATGGGCCTTTGGTATTCTAAAAGTTACATCAATAATAAAACCAGAGGTGCTGTAAAGCTAGTTGCTCAAAGGATGCAAAATCAAATCAACATTGTGGAGGAGGTATGGGCTAATTCCTGACAGTCAATACATAACTCAAACCAGACAATCAGCGCATCAGGCAGTGTGGCACCCTTTCCTTCATCTGTTCTCCACCCAGTGAACAGTACCTGCCAATCAGTGTCACAGAGATTTCGGGATTCTACTGTGAACAGTACTTTGATATGGCCTTGACAGCTCAGAACTCTCCTGAAACAGGTATTTTTGCTTCTCTTTCCTAATTCCAACATGAGTAACAACAAATCAAGCAAGCTAATACCTAGCTCCTAGTGCAAAGAAGCCTGTTAATTTGGAGCTGTGGCAAGAGAAGGAAACAGGAGCCTCAATTCCTTTTTCTCCAGCTTTAGTTCCTTGGCAGAATATATTTTCTGTGGAAGCAATGTCCAAAATGAATATGGCTGCTGGTAGACAGATGGCAAGGCTCACCCACGTTGGGTGGACTGAGCTAAGTGTCCTGTTGAGGGGGAAGAGATATGATGATTACAATGAGTCTGAGGGCATTATTCAGGAAGAAGACAAAGAAAGGCCTACTGTAGCAACCTCAGGGGACATCCATGGCTCAACTGTATTATTGACCTTTTATCCTTTCCTCTGCTTCCTAAAGCAATGGATCTGTTCCTCACTGATGTGTTTTCCCAAGTTTATACCATTATAAATGTCAGGTGACTTCTACTTATTTAATTTACTCATAACACCCAATTTCTAATTGTTTCAACTCCTTTGCCTCAAGAAAGCACAACTCTGAAAGTCTTCCACCCCACATTAGCAGCACCAATATCTCCAATGTAATTACTCAAAACCACCCCTGATAAATATTTTAAGCTTAACTTGTATTGTGTGGAGGCAATACAGTCATGGCAGCATCCTATAGATAATATCCCTCTCCACAGAATTTTTCTCCTCTTGTCTGACTGGGCATATTCTGCCTCAATATTATTTGTGTGTTTATCATGTTTTTAATATTAATTCAAGCTTTCTTAAACAATGAAAATTCACATTCCACCCTATTTTCACCCCTGCCAACATCTTGCCCTGTTTCTGGTCAGTAATAATATTGGTTAATATTTACTGGACTTTTTTTATGTACTAGACATTGTTCTAGGCGGTCTACCTGTATTAACATATTTGTACTTCACTACAATCCTTAAAGAGATATACAGTTATCATCCTCAGTTCACAGAGAACACTGAAGAACAGAGAAGGTGTATCTTGCCCACTCAAAATTTATTTAAAAAGCAGTTTCAACTTAAACAATTCTATTTCACAACCGATTTTCTAAGGTACTATGCAATATTGCCTCTCTGGTAGGTTCTCTTTTAAAAACATTTTGTTGAATAAGTGTTACTGAATGGACTAAATTAAATTAAGGGAGTAGAACTTTTTCAATAGTTACCAATAATTTGTCAAGGAGGAATTTCTGCCTGGTAGATATAGAGAATAAATCAGCACTATTTAAAACATGGCCTTCATACCTTATTTGTGCTAGTTAATCTAGTGAGCCATTTTTCCCCAAGGCTTGCATATTTATCTTACTTAGTTTAAGATAAATTACCAAACATTTCCTCTGCAGCAAATATCACACACCACTCATTTTATTTTTGCCTATTTTAGTCTATTTTATGATATTTCATTCCATTGGTGTATATAGTCTCCCTTAAGGGAGCTAAAAATGTTTAACCAGGGAAGAGTTAAAAAAGCCCCCGACTAGAGTTACTGGTTGACAAAAGAGCTATTCCATCCCGAGAAACCTACCCTAAACTGAGTCTTAATAATTGACTTAATAACGAGTAATAGAGATGTGGATACAAAGAGTGTGAATATGCTTTTGTTGATTTTTCCACTTTCTCTGATGCTCTGTTTGATAGCCAGTATGACAAATTACATAGATGCAGTCATAATGGTAAAGGAAAAAGAAGTGCCATTTTGACAATACTAACAATTACCAAATCCCATCATGCAGGGCCTGTCGAAAGGACTATAATCCCATGAAAATACAAATCTTATCTGTGCACTGTTTGAACTCCAGGATTTCACCCCATCATTAAACCAACTCAACTGCACCAACTGAGCCATTTGCAATTGTGATAAGAACCAGAACAGAAGCGTTTCTGGACCAAAGGGACAGTCCCTGCCTCAGTGTGCTCTGAGTGTGTGGGCCTGCAGGAGACCTCTGCTCCTTTGTCTTGCCAGCAACTGAGTTAGGACAGCCCGGTTCATAGTTCATCTGCCCTGAGCACACATGGAGAGGAACCAGCAGACCGGAAAGCCCTTGTTCAGGAGCTGTGGGGAAGGCCGGCAGTGAGGTTATTTGTCTGCTTCCCCTGTGCACAGGAAAAGGGAAGTGTCTCTGCAAGGAAGCAACACACTCTCCTCGTAACAGGCACGGGCTTCCAGTGTAAGCAGGTTTAAAATGTCCATCTGTGTCTGTAAATCCTCTAAAAGAAGGTGATTTAAAAAACACTCCAAATTCTTAAAGCATCATTTACAAATGGACATCTGTGTTTCAAAAGCTATCTTTACAAAAATACTCAGAGTGTACTTTCCCATAACTGGTACTTTCAGTACAGAATTTGATTTACACACCCTAATTCACTATCTAAATTTAAAAATTCCACAGAATGCATATAGTTGAGAGGAAATAAATACTTACTTTAAACAAAAGCAGAGTTTTCCATATCTTAATTAAGCGGGTAACTTCTGATTCCAGGTTTGCTTATCTCCATAATGAAAGCGACTGTCAGAGATCAGTGACAATTCAGAAGGAAAGGCACCTCACTGCCTGTAATTTAAGAGATCCGTTTTTAATCTCAACATAATATGGACAGCACTAAAATCTGCACAATATTAGATTTATTTGAATAATAAAATAATGAGTGATTATAATGAACAATAAATAATAGTTACTAATAATTGCAGTTACTGCTAAATTGGTTTTATCGTTGACCAACTCACATTTACACCTAGTAAAATATAATGTTAGATTTTAAGAAGCAAGTAATAATGATAACATCATAGCAAAATCCTTGATGGATCTTATTATACCATACAGTTGATATTTTGTTGCTATTATTTTGTAGATAATAGCTGCCATACTACTATGTGTATTAACATAGAATGCACCATTTCTCCAGTCTAGAGATAGTCTGATATGAAGGTGGTAGCTCTGTCCCCTCCTACCAAAATTCTAAAGGTATTTCCCTGTTTTAAAAATGATTAGACTTCCTGCCAAGATGGAGGAATAGGTAGAGATGCTTTTCCTCCTCACAAAACCAAAAGAAGGACAACAGCAAATTTAAAAACAAAAAATAACCAGAACTGCCAGTAAATTGAACTATATGGAAGTCTGACCACCAAAGAATTAAAGAAGAAACATTCATCCAGACCAGTAGAAGGGGAGGACTCGAGGCAAGGTGGCAGGCAGCTGGAGGACCACGGGGATGAGGTGGCAGCTGGCAGACTGGGTGGTTCCACATTCCCATGCAGATAAACCAGGAGGAACAACTGGGGAGCGAAACAGACTGCACAACCCAGGGTTCCAGTGTGGGGAAAAATAAAGCCTCAAAACCTCTAACTGAAAAAACCTGTGGGGGTTGAAGTCTCAGGAGAAACTCCCAGCCTCACAGGAGAGTTCATTGGTGAGGCCCACCCCCCTGGGAATCAGCACCAGAAGGGCCCACTTTGATTGTGGGTAGCAGGAGAAGTGACTGAAAGCCAGCCGAGAGCTAAACAAGTGGCATTGTTCCCTCTTGGACCCCTCCCCCACATACAGTGCCACAATGCAGCAAAGTGGGTTGCCCTGCCCTGGCAAATATCTAAAGCTCCACTCCTCACTACATAACAGGTGTGTGAAGACAAAAAAAAAAAAAAATACAGCCCAAATGATAAACACAGATCAAAGCTCCAGAAAAAATATAGCTAAGAGATAAAGAGATAGCCAACCTATCAGATGCAAAGTTCAAAACACTGGCAATCAGATGTTCACAGAAATTGTTGAATATGTTTGCAAAATGGAAGAAAAGTAAAGGCTATAAAAAGTGAAATAAAGGAAAATGTACAGGGAACCAACAGTGAAGGGAAGAAAACTGGGACTCAAATCAACAGTTTGGAACAGAAGGAAGAAATAAACATTCAACCAGAACAGAATGAAGAAACAAAAATTCTAAAAAGTGAGGGGAGGCTTAGGAACCTCCAGGACAACTTTAAATGTTCCAGCATCTGAATCATGGGAGTGCCAGAAGGAGAAGAGGAAGAGCAAGAAACTGAAAACTTATTTGAAAACATAATGAATGAGAATTTCCCCAATCTGGCAAAGGAAACAGACTTCCAGGAAGTCCAGGAAGCTCAGAAAGTCCCAAAGAAGTTGGATTCCAGGAGGAGCACACCAAGGCACCATTAAGTTACGCAAGAATAAAGATAAAGAGAGAATCTTAAAAGCAGCAAGATAAAAGGAGACAGTAACCTATAAAGGAGTTCCCCTAAGACTATCAGCTTATTTCTCAAAAGAAACCTTACAGGCAAGAAAGGGCTAGAAAAAAGTATTCAAAGTCATGAAAGGCAAGGCCCGACATCCAAGATTACTCTATCCAGCAAAGCTATCATTTAGAATTAAAGGGCAGATAAAGTGCTTCCCAGATGAGGTCAAGTTGAAGGAGTTCATCATCACCAAGCCCTTATTATATGAAATGTTAAAGGGATTTATTGAAGAAAAAGAAGATAAAAAATATGAACAATGAACAGTAAAATGACAACATACTCACAACGATCAACAACCAAACCTAAAAAAACAAAAACAAAAATGAACTAAGCAAACAACTAGAACAGGAACAGAATCACAGAAATGGAGATCACATGGAGGGTTATCAGTGGGGAGAGGGAAGGGGATAAATGAAAGAAAGGGTACAGGAAACAAGAAGTATAATTGGTAGGCACAAAATAGACAGGGGGAGGTTAAGATCAATATAGGAAATGGAGAAGCCGAAGAACTTACATGTATGACCCATGACATGAACTAAGGTGGGGGAATGATGGGAGGGGGGTGGGGGTATAGGGCAGAGGGGGATAAAGGGGAGAAAAAAAATGGGACAACTGTAGTAGTATAATCAATAAAATATATTTTAAAAAATCAAAAAAATAAATAAAATAATAATTTCATTTTGGGAGACCTAGATTATATAGCTACATATACAAACAAGAGAATTTACAGCAACAGAATTGTATAATAAGCCTTTCACCCCTTCCCCACAAACAACAAATCAAGAAAGAGAAAAAGAAAAAATCAAGAAAAGAAAGCAAGCACAAATATTTATGAATAGATTACAGGTTGAATAAATGACATTGTGTTTCAATATATAATATGAAAAAGATGCATTTATATATTTAAATAAAAATATAAGTGAGTTCCACAGTGAGTAGTGTATATGTCATCTTTTGAAAGTGAAGAAAATGAAGGATAAAAAGAAATGGAGAGAGGGAGAGGAGAGAGGCGGAGGAAGGAGTACAGCAAGATGGAATGAAGAAGGGAGGGAGGAAAGGAAGGAGGAAAGAGAGGATAACCTAAATGTCCACATGAGCTCCGAGAAATACATGGAAGTACATTGAATAAACAGTTAACACTATTCTGAATTTGAGAAGAGAGAAGCATTAATCATTTCTTTGTAAACCTGTTCTGTTTTACTCTCTACAGAAAGTTTTTATCATTTTCATAATGTTTAAGAATTTAAAAAGAACACAAAGTCAAAAGCAAACAATAAAAACTTTCATCTGAGCTCTGACCAGTGTGGCTAAGTTGGCTGGAGCATCGTCCCATAACCTAAAGTTTGAGGGCTGGAGTCCTAGTCCAGGCACATACTTAGGTTGTGGGTTTGATATCCAGTCTGGACACATATGTCCCCAGCACATACATGTACAGGAAGCAACCAATCAATGCTTCTCTGTTGCATTGATGTCTCTCTCTTCCTTCCTCTCTCTCTAAAAAAGCAATGAAAAAATGTCCTCGGGTGAGGGCAAAATTTCACCTGAGTTTCCTTGACTCCACACTTCCCAAGTATGAGAAAGGATATAACTATTTTATATTTATGTGTATCCTTCACAGGTACACATTAAAATAAAACAACAACAACCAAATAGGCTATTAAGTTGGAACATCAGAAAAAAATATTTCCTTTAGAGGCAATTAGTTTCTATTCATTGAATATCTAGTTTTAAATAAGGGGTGTATATAATGTTTGATATTTATATCATTCTTCACTATTGACAAAGAGCTTTCACATGCACCATTTAATTTAATCCTCAGAGCCTAAACCTCAGGATTACTCAGACAAAGAATTTAAGCACCTATGAACATCCCCCAGTTCTACCATAGATAAAAATTAAACTTTGATTTGAATTGATTAGATGGAGAAGAACGCAGTGCTGTTTCTACTGAGGCGCAGATATATTTCTTATGGGAATTCTGTGTGAAGAATGCATTTGTGCAATATACAAAGCCACTGTAAGTATTAACTTCTATAAATAACACAAGTAATAATAGCACATGATTCATGCTTGGCATAAGTAACCTACTCAAAACAAGTGTTTTCAGTTGTTTTGTAGGCGTTATAAATGATGGTAATTAAAGTCTTGGGCTTATAAGGCAAATGTCATCAGTTGACTGAGTTATAACTATTCTCTTTGGTATAAAGGATATTTCTGGATTCAGGGCTCCAGAGTTAATAGATTGCTCTAGGCTGTTGTAGTTTACTTTTCCAATTATGGTAGACTCAGGAAGAACAAAACATTTTAGATAGGAAAATGGCAATAGAATGGTTGGTTCTGTTAGGAAATACATCGTTGTAGTTCTTATTTTTCAGGTAAAGAGAGAAACGTGTGTTATAAGGCTTTCCACTGCTATTGATAAGTCTTGCCTCATGCTTGCAATAATTGAAATGTGTTGATGGGTAGCCTGGGTGACTGTTATCATGTCATTTTATTGCCAGTGAAAGAGAAGCCAAGAGGAACCTTAGGTGCTAGTTATTCGGAAGTGATGGTGGGAGTAAAACTCCATCTTCCTGATTGGACTCACACTGCCCAGGGTTTCCTCTAATTAAAACATTGAACTTGGTTTTATTCATGGCTTTATTTCCAGTGTGCAGCACAGAGCCTGGCTCAAAACAGATATTCCATAAACATATGCTGAATAAAGAATGAATTGAACACCAGAATGCCCTGGCCAGAAACATCTGTCCAGTCACCTCTCCTGAGCTTCAATGTCACATGTAGAACACTGTCATGTTGAGAGGTGACTCCCATGTGTACAAACAGTAACTCAAGTAGGTCTTGTCAAAGTTTACTGACATTCCAAACCATGGTATCTTTGTTTTCTCAATTATATGTACATGTCAAATATCTTTAAGTAGAAATTATGTAACTTGGGGAATTGGAGGTTAGAAAAATCTCTTTGGTGTTCTCTCCTTTCAATTTAAATAATTTCCAAATCATATTCACCGCCATTTGATTGTCAGAAGGAAAGTTGATGATGAATCTCCGTGGCTGAATTTTCAAGTAGAGTGTTCTGGTGACACATATCAGGAAGACAGGGTTAAACTTTCAACTGTGCTTCTGACTCATTCATTGATTTATAGCAGCAGTTCTCAAAGTGTGGTCCACAGACCAGCAGCATCCACATCACCTGCGAACTTTACAGGAATGCACATGGTCATGTCCTACTCCCGACTTACTGAATCATAAATTTGTAAGAAAATATAACTCAAGGCACCTAGAGTTTGGTAACCTCTGGCTTAGAGTATGCCACCAGTCATTTCTTTACATTGTCTCATCAGGAAGGTGTGTTTCCTGCTGTCCCAATCTACCCAGCTGTCATGCACTATGTGTTTTCATCCCCCTAGAATTCATATGTTGAAGCCATAACCTCTAATGCAATGGTATTTAAAGGTGTGGTTTCAGGGGGTAATGAGGTTTAGTGAAGTTATGAAAGTGATGCTCCCCCGATGGTATAAATGTCCTTATCAGATGAGGAAGAGACCAGAGCTCTCTCTCTCTCTCTGCTGTGTGAGCACATAGCAAGAAGGGGACCTTTGGCAAGCAAGGAAGCAAGTTTTCAGCAGGAACCAAACTGGCCAGCACTTTGATCTTGGACTTTCAGCCTCAAAAAGTGTGAGAAATTTCTGTTTTTTAGGCAGACCAGTCTATGCTTTGTTGTTATGGCAACCCAACCTAAGACATTATCTTAAGAACCAACTTAGGTATGTTTATAACATGCTGACGGCAACTTATCAAAAAGTATCTTTAACATACGTAAAGTTGGCTCTACTGGTTCTACTGTACCATTTCCATGTGACATATATTTTAGGTCTCGTCCCCTCTTGCTCCTGCCCTCCCAGCCAGAGCATTGATGGGTTATCTGCATTGGATTTAACTATCTTTGTTTTCTTAGTCATTTAAACCAATGACCAATAGCATATATCTTCAGATCCACTGAGCAAGCATAGAGAGGAAGTCTGGAATTAAGCAAAAACACTTCGAGGATGGCATGAAACCCTAGATCATGGTTTTAGCAGCTCTCTCTCTCAATCTGCAGGGCTAAAAAGTCTCTGATGTATACTGTACTCAGCCTTGCACAAGCACTTCAGATAAAAAAAGAGCTCTCTCCTTCAAGGTATTTATACTCTAATATCATTTAGCTGGAGCTAGAAGCAGGCCTGGAAATGGCCATTATTTTGGGTGTATACTATAATACAGCAATATTTATAGACTTGCTATGGAATTGTTGGCAAGAAATACTTTTAAAAAGATGTAAAACAACAGTGAGATTTGACACCCCCTTAGAAAGGCCAAAATTTGGAACACTGACAACCTCAAATGCTGACGAGGATATGGAGCAACATGAAATCTCATTCATTGCTGGTGAATGTGAAATGGTACAGCCACTTGGGAAGACAGTTTGGCGGTGTCTTACAAAACTAAATGCAATCTTGTCATATGTTCCAGAAATCTTACTCCTTGCTATTTACCCAAAGGAGTTAAACTTATGTCCACACATAGCAGCTTTATTCTTAATTACCAAAACTCAGAAACAACCAAGACATCTTTCAGTGGATGAACGGATAAACTTGGTGCATCAAACAATAAAATATTATTCAGTGCTTTAAAAAAATAGCTATGAAAAGACAGGGAATAACCTCAAATGTATATTAGTAAGTGAAAGAAACCAATCTGGAAAATGTTTGTGAAATAATAGAAAAAAATATATATTTGTTTCTGCCCCCAGTTCCTGGAAAAGAGCTCCTAATAATTTCATAATTTCCTTAGTGATCAGAGCACTAGGAACATCTTTTGTTTTAATAAGGCAACTAGGTATGGGCTCCTGGATGGGAGCTAGTCACCTGAAAGACCATGCCATGGTTAGAAGCTTGGAATTTTCATCCTCACCCCACAGCCCACATCCTCCAGAGAGGGGCGAAGGGCTAGAAATGCAGTTTGTAACTGATTATGTCCACATGAGGAAGCCTCCATAAAATCCCAACAGGATGGGATTCGGAGAACTTTCAGCTGGTAAACACATCTATTTCCTGGAGAGTGACACATCCCAGTTCCGTGGGGACAGAAGCTCCTGGACTCGGGACCCTTCAGACCTCATGCTATGTGTCTCTTTTTCTAGATGTCTATCTGTATCTTTTATCACATACTTTAGTAGACAGTTAAACATGAGCAACATTCTGGGAGACATGACGGCAAATAAATCGAACCTGAGGAGGAGCTCATTGGAACCTTCGATCTACAGCCATTGGTCAGAAGCATAGGTGCTAACCTGAGCTTGCAACTGGTGTTTAAGGTGGGGGACAGGGCATTCTTGTGGGACTGAACCCTTACCTGTGAGATCTGATGCAATGTCCCAGTAGAATTAAGTTGTAGGACACCCAGGTGGTGTCAGAGATTTGCTTGTTGCTGTGAGGGGAAACCTTCACACTTCTGGTGGCCAGCAGTGTCAGAAATGGTCTGTGTGAAGTAGTAAAGAAGGCACACCAGGAAGGAACAGATAGTAGGGATGAACTAGGTTCTTTCCTACATGAGAAAGAAACAGCTGAGTTTTTCTATTATATCTACATAGTGTATGAATCCAACTCTGTGACATTCCAGAAAAGGCAAAACCATGAAGACCATAACAAAATCAGTGGCTGCCAGGGATTAGAGGGAAGGAATGAATAGCCGGAGTATAGAGGATGTTTAGGGAAGGAGAACTCTGTTATGATACTACACTGACGGATACATGTCATTATATACTTGTCTGAACAGGAAAGTGAACCCTGATGTAAACTGTGGACTTTGGATGATGATGATTTGTCAATGTAGGTTCATCATCATTATGAATGTGCCTCTGTTCAGGGATGTTGATAGTGGGGGAGGACGTAGGGGCAGTAGTATATTAAAATCCCTGTACCTTCCTTTCATTGTTGCGGTGAATCTAAAATTGCTCTAAGAAAATAGTGTCCTAATACACTTTTTAAAAAATGCATCATATAGTTTAGAAAGTAATAACTGCTCAAAAAGCAAAAGGAAGCCAATTTGAGCAACACGATAAATGAAGTAGCATTAGATTATAACCCAAAGTATAACAAAATCCATGAGTCCATACTGATAAAAATATATTACCAAATACATAAAGGGGCACAAGAGACAAATCCTCTATACAGAACTCCAAATTATTAATGGAGCTGCTCCTCCCTATAAGAGGTGAACTGCTCTGGGTGACTTGCTTCTTGGAAAAGCAGTACTGAAAAAAAAAAAAAAAGGAAATTTACAGTGGATCAAGCTGGCACACTACCTTGGCAGGCAGGTGAAATCAATATCATCAGTGATAAGTTATTTCAATAGCATGTACCTTGATACGATGTAATGAGAATGGTTATCTATATCCCCAGTCTAATCATAAGGAAAATATCAAACAAATCCAAACTAAGGGACATTCTACAAAACACTTGACCAATACCAGTTCAAACCATCAAGGTCACCGGGAACAAGAGAAGCCTGAGAACTGCTGACTGGCCAGAGGTGACTAAGGAGACATGATAACTCAACGCGACATGGTACCCTGAGTGGAATCCTGGCACAGAAGAATCACGCTGAGGAAAACTGGCAAAATCCAAGTGAAGTGTGGCAGGCAGTTAATCACAATGTGCCAGTGTTGGTTCTTTAGTTGTGGCAAATATACCACAGTGATGTAAGACGTTAACACCCAGAGGAAACTGGGTGAAGGGTAAATGGGAGCTCTCTGGACTGTCTCTGAATTTATTTTTATAAATCTGAAAGTATTCCAAAATTTTTAAAATATTATTAAAAGACAAAGATATTAGCGTTAACACCCAATCTAATCCCACTCCCTCATTGGTGAAAATAAGGAAAGTGAGACCCACAACCTTGACTAAGTTTAAACATTCATGATTTCATAACTGTGCATACATTTCGTTCTACACAAGGGGCCTACTTCCCCCAAAGTCTCTGCCGCATAGAATAAATAACATAAAGCATGTTAAAGAGTTTTCAGATCTTAGGAATATAGCTTATTATTGTTAGTTTTATACACTTCAAGAAAACTGATGTGCAAAATTACGAAACAGATATGTCAGGGAATACTAATCCACTTGTTAAATGTTTTTTGTCTGTTTCATAAAAGAATTCATCCAAGTTCCTGTAATAGCAAGCTTCTATACTGAACTAGTAAATTATTTACCCACTTTTCCACACACAGTTCCTTTTTACAAGTAATTGATGCCTAGAATATTGCTCTAACAAGTCATTTCTAGATTTCGATTTTCAACTTTATTTCTCTTTTTAAATATTTGTCACTTATAGTAAGCAAGGTATCTGAAATATTTTACTATATTAAAACTTCAAACAAATAGACATTCTTAATGGGGAAATGTCTTCATATCTTACTCACTAATCTTTTGTTGTCTGCATAATGAAAATCTCCAAGATTTACACTTTTTAGTGAAACATCATCTCTATTCCAAATCCTTAGTCTAAGCTATAGAAAATTAGATTACAGAGAATTGTGTAAACATTATTAATCAAAACCTTTAATTATATATGTTGGTAAAATCCAGGATCTAAACTTATCTGAGAAATAGCAAATTTAAGTTGATTCCATGTAGAAAAAGAATAAAATGTGGTCCTCATGGGGCCATTTTATATAAGACAATGTATTTAGCTGATACCAATTTTTAAATCACTTCACCTTCCTTCTGGTGTTTGGAAAGGAACTTTTATCATTGCAGTCCTTAAGCAATTCCATTAGACTTTAGTGTTTGTGGCAAAATGTAGCCCAGGACAGCAGATTTCCTAGTCATCTGTTGAACTGTTTTTAGCATTCTACTTCTTCCTGGGGATCCTCCTGTAAAAAAGCACAATTCACCTACTGTCCACACCAGCACCACATGTTCACACAGCTTTTACAAGTGCAGGTGATCTTTTCTTGAACTCGGTGAATCAGGTCAGTGAAAAGTCACCTGTAAGAGAGAAGACATCCTGCAGACACGTTCAGACAAGAGCTTCAACACACCTCTAAGACCTGCCACATGGGAATGCCCATTCTGTTTTTATCAGGTGATTATTTTAAAGAAAGTTTTCTTTGCATCAGAACAATATGGTTTTTATTTATTATTTTTTATTTATTTTTTCTACCTTTACCCACCCTCTCCCTCCTTACCCCCACAATCATCACACTGTTGTCAATATCCATGAATCTTTTAAATTTTTTACTTGATCCTTCCACCTCTTAACTTCCACCCAGAGCTGTCAGCCTGCTCTCTATTTAGGAGTCTATCTCTATTTTGCTTGTTAGTTCAGTTTGTTCATTAGATCCCACATATGAATGAAATACACATATATTTGTCTTTCTCTGTTTGGCTTATTTCACTTAGCATAACATTTTCCAGGTACACCCATACTGTTGCAAAAGGTAAATTTTTCTTTTTTTTCACAGCCAAGTAGTATTCCATGGTGTAAATGTACCATAGTTGCTTTATCCACTCATCTACTGATGGACACTTGGGCTGCTTCCAAATCTTGGCTATTGTAAGTAACTTGCGATAAACATTGGGGTGCCTATATTATTTCAAATTAGTGTTCTGGGTTTCTTCTGATAAATTCCCAGAAGAGAAATCACTGGGAAATAAGGCAGTTCCGTTTTTAATCTTTTGAGGTATCTCCATACTGCTTTCCACAGTGGAAAAGCAGTATGGAGATACCTCATATGGTTAGTGGGAATGCACCAATCTGCATTCCCACTAACAATGCAAAAGATTTCCTCTTTCTCCACATCCTCACCAGCACTGGTTGTCTGTTCATATATTGACAGTAGCCATTCTGACCAGTATGAGGTGATATCTCATTGTGGTTTTAATTTGCATTTCTCTGATAATTAGTGACATTGAGCATCTTTTCATATGGCTACTGGTCATTTGTATGTCATCTATGGAGAAGTGTCTATTCAGGTCTTTTGCCTATCTTTTAATTGGTTTGTTTATTTTATTGGTGTTGAGCTTTATAAGTTCTTTTTACAGTTTGATATTAACCCCTTACCAGATGTATCAGTGAATATGTTCTCCCATTCAGTGTGTCATCTTATTATTTTGTTGATGGTTTCCTTTGCTGTGCAAAAAAATTTTAGTTTGATGTAGTCCCATTTGTTTATTTTTTCTTGTGTTTTCCATGCCTGAGGAGATATATCAGATAAAATATTGCTACAAACAATGTCTGAGATTTTACTGCCTATGTATTCTTGGATTACATTCTAGGTATTCTTGTATTCTAGGATTTTTATGGTTTGGGGTCTAATATTTAAGTCTTTAATACATTTTAAATTTATTCTTGTCTGTGGTATAAGCAGTAATCTAGTTTTGTTTTTCTGCACACATCTGTCCAATTTTCCCAACACCATTTATTGAATAAACTCTCTTTAGCCCATTGTATGTGCTTGCTTTCTCTGTTGAATATTAATTGACTTTAAAAGTGTGGGTTTATTTCTGGGCTCTCCATTCTGTTCCATTGATTTATGCATCTGTTTTTATGCCAGTACCATGCTGTTTTGATTACTATGGTCTTATAATGTAGTTTCATATTAGGTAGTGGATTCCTCCAACTTTGTTCTTCCTTCCAGGATCACTCTTAGTAAGCAGGACCTTTTGTGGATCCATATAAATTTGGAAATGTTTGTTCTAGTTCTGTAAAATAAGACATTGGTATTTTGAGAGGAACTGCATTAAATCTGTAGATTGCTTTGGGTAGTATGGGTATTTTAATAATATTAATTCTTCTAATCCATAAAACATGGTATTCACTTCCACTTATTTGTATCTTCTTCAGTTTCTTTCTTCACTGTCTTATAATTTCCTAAGTACAGGTCTTTTATAGCCTTGGTTAGATTTATTCCTAGGTCTATTATTCTTTCTGAAGCAATTGTAAATGGGATTGTTTTCTTAACTTCCCTTCTTGATAGTTCATCATTGGAATAGAAAAATGCAACTGACTTCTGGATGATATTTTTGTAGCCTGCTACTTCGCTGAATTCATTTATCAGTTCTAGTAGTTTCTTGGTGGAATTTTTTGGGTTTTCTATGTACAGTATCATGTCATTTGCAAATAATGACAGTTTTGCTTCTTCCTTTCCAATTTGGATGCCTTTTATTTCTTCTTCTTGTCTGACTTTACGTCTAGGATTTCCACAACCATGTTGCATAAGAGAGGTGAAAGTGGTCATCCCTGTTTTCTCCTTATCTTAAGGGGAATGCTTGTAGTTTTTGCCTATTGAGGATGATGCTGGCAGTGAGTTTGTCATATAAGGCCTTAGTCATGTTTAGATATGTTCCCTCCATTTTCACTTTGCTGAAAGTTTTTATCATAAATCAGTGCTTGATTTTATCAAATGATTTTTCTGCATCTATTGATTGTTATCATGTCATTTTTGCCCTTCATTTTGTTTATGTGATGTATCAGATTTATTGATTGTGGATATTGTACCAACCTTGCATTCCCAAAATAAGTCCCACTTGAAAATGGTCTATGATCTTTTTGATGTATTGCTGTATTCAGTTTGCTGATATGCTGTTAAAGATTTTAGCATCTATGTTCATCAGGGTTATTGGCCTATATTTTCTTTCTTTGTATAGTTTTTTATCTTTTTTTTTTTGTATTTGGATAATGCTAGCCTCATAAAACAAACCTGGGAGTCCTTCCTCCCCCTGTGTTTTTTGGAATAGTTTGAGAGAGGTGTTAGTTCTTCTCAGAATGTTTGGTAAAACTCACCTGTGAAGTCATTCAGTCCAGAGCTTTTGTTTGTTGGGAGTATTTTGATGACTGCTTCAATTTTACTATGTGTAATCTGTCCATTCAGATTCTCTGATTCTTCCTGATTTAGTTTTGGATCATTGTATGTTTCTAGGAATTTATCTATTTCATCCAGGTTGTCCAATTTGTTGGCATACAGTTTTTTGTATTATTTTCTTACAATCCTTTATATTTCTTTGGTGTCAGTTGTTATTTCTCCTTTTTCATCTCTGATTTTATTTATTTGTGTCCTCCCTCTTTTTTTCTTGGTGAGTCTGGTCAAAGGTTTGTCAATCTTGTTTATCTTTTCAAAGAACCAGCTCTTGGATTCATTGATCCTTTGTATTGTTTTCTTAGACTGTATTTTGTCTTTTTCTGCACTGATCTTTTTTTTTTCAGGGTTTTGTTTGGTTTTAATTTTTTGATAATGAAATTTTAAAAAAGATTTTATTTATTTATTTTTAGAGAGGGAAGGGAAGGAGAAAGACAGAGAGAGAGAAACATCAATGTGTGGTTGCTGGGGGCCATGGCCTGCAACCCAGGCATGTGCCCTGGCTGAGAATTGAACCTGTGATACTTTGGTTCATAGCCCATGCTCAATCTACTGAGCTACGCCAGCCAGGGCTGCTCTGATCTTTTTTTAAAATATATTTTATTGATTATGCTATTACACTTGTCCCATATCCCCCCTTCACTATTCTCCCCCCCTGCACACCCCCTCCCACCCACATTCCCCCCTTTAGTTCATGTCCATGTGTCATAAGTTCTTTAGCTTCTACATTTCCCATA